>OOFC01029192.1:0-26539 GCA_900323345.1 Pseudochromis fuscus | reverse complement strand
TTCTTTGCAATGGGTAAGAGGACAACTTTTTATGCCGGTCGTGTTTTATTATTTTCGCTGTATTTATCTGCCACACTTTGAAGGCCGGTCCGTGAAAATAATGCCAACATTAAACCGGTCCATGGTGCAAAAAAGGTTGGGGACCACTGCTCTAGGTCATCGGTACAGCTGGATTATGCCTTGAAAGAAGTTTGCTTTTTAATGTATTCATTGAACTTATATTGCACCTTTTAACTTGGTGGTTTACAAGGCACTTTAAGTATTTTGCCTCTCATCCATCCATTCAAACACCGATGGCACCTTCAAGACATTCATTTTGCCCACACTGTGATTTCCTGAAAAGAGGAGCCAAGGATTGAACCACAAATGCCACGATGAGCGGACAACCCACTCCACCACTCTGTCCATATCAAACTAAATGTACATATAACATGTTACTTAAGTGTCCATTTAAAGTCTTGATGTTTTGAGAAATACTTGTTTGTTCTCTTGCTGCTCACCTCTACAAGGTAAATACAGAGTTGGAGCAGTGGTGTGCTAGTGACCAGTTCAGTTCAGTTCAGCCTTAAAAAAGTAATTCAAAGTAAACAAAAAAAGTTCTTTTATTAGTTTTTTTCCTTTGGGAGCCTGAACTGCTTCAGTTGTTTGAGTCTTAAAACAAGTTGTCATAAAACCAGTCCAAAGAAAGCTACTGAACTCTGAAAGCTCCCAAGAAAGTTAGAAGTGGAGTTTAGAAGAATTTATCATGTTGCCAAGGTAACCTCGATGCTGAAAAGCGTGTCTCTTCGATTATCAGTTTCAGGTTAAAGTGGTGTCTCATAATAAACACCATACTGGATACTTCTGACCCTTCAGATTTATACAGTTTCCTTGAGGATCAGTCTCCACCTACAACTGAACTGCCAACCAAATATCAACCTTCTAATTTAAAAGCAACAACACAGCTTGCATTTGACATTTAAAGTAAAAGAATACCTGTTTGACTGCACTGATCATCTAAATGGCTCCTGTAAACACTACTATAAGGATCATAAACACACTGCAGGAATTCACTATGTTCTTTGTTACCTCAGCAAAACTGTCCAGTGTCCAGCTTGTGTAAAATAAAACACTTGAGGCCAGTGTCCCCAGCTCAAGGCATTACCAAATCATTTTATTTGAAACTCTCAGCAGCTATAAAAACAACACTTACAGGCCAGTTCTGTAGCAATATAAATACATTTTCAACAATGGCTTGAAAGTATTCTAAGGAATAATCACAATATCATAGTAACACAAGAGACACAAATATCTCATGATTTATTTTTTGTCTTACATTAAAAAAAAAATCTACTATTCAAAGCTAATCTCCTTACCGTAGGAATGTGAAGCATTTTATAACAATAATAGGAGGTTCTCCATCACACAATTAAAAGTGGATCAATTAAGGATTACTATAAAACTCCAGATTACAGTTTGAACTACAGTATGTGCTCTGATTCACCAGAGCCAAAGTGATAAGTCAAGCATGGAGTGCTTCTGTGGAGGGGGTCCAATCAAGCAGAGACGGGACTCCCCCTTTTCTGCTTGACTGGCCCCCCATTACATTAAAGGCCACTGCGGTAAGAGCCAATGAGTGGGCCGGGGTCCTGAATGAGGCCGCCACTTCCCTACACTTAATGAGGGAGAAGTGCCAGATCATTACTGCGATATGTGAGATTATTAGAGGCTCAATGAGTCCTCCAACTTGGAAGATACCGACTTGATGGTACTTCCGAATTAACAGGGATGAGAACAGTAGAGATTTCTTCAATAAGACCTACATTCAAATCTGGATGAACTACGCTGATGTGTTTTATACCCGGTCTAACTTTGAAGTGAAAAAGTTAGTGGTGATGTGAAATAATTCCTTGACTATTCCCAGTTATCCAACACAGCATTTAGTATTACAGTGTAGCAGTAAAGTGACAGTATGTGAAGCCTCAACTGCAGCAACAAAGTTTGTAGGATAGAGAAAAAAAATAAAGAGTTTAACTAGGTGTGTGGTTGGAGAAAAGGGGGATGTAGAGTGTATACGGATGTGTCAGAGGGCAAAAAGGAGTAAAGGGAAGGGAGAGAGAGAAGTGCGATTTCCTCTGAAGATGTAGCTTGCTCTCTCACACTGGAGCAAAAGCATGGCCTTTGCACAGGGGCTTATCCTTCTTGGAGTAGAACGTCTTACCCTCCAGGTTGGTTTGGCAGAGCTTTAAAGATGAAAGGAGACAGACCGAGAGTCAGATTGGGAAACCAAGGCAGGGCAGATATCAGACTTCAAAACTGCCAATGTGAAATTACACCGTTTTCTAGTGGCCAGAGCGGGTGCACAATATTTACTTGACTGCATTTACTTTCAGTTTTCTTTGCAGAATGAGAACGAGATGGAGGGAGTGATAAGCTGCAGGTGACAGGTTCAAAGAGAGAGGGAGGGGGAAAAAAAGCTCGAGGTCCAGAGATGAAGGCAGATTTTGCGGGTGCCATTGTGCCGGGACAGCCACGAGATATGGGGCGAAGAGAGCCCACAAGGAGCCATATCAATCAAAATGACTTACAGCACAGACGAAGCACGTATCGTGCCAGCTGTAGCCCAAGGCCTCCAGGAAGCGATCCCCGGCATCAATTTTAAAGTCACAGCCGTGGCATTTGGTGCCAAACATCTTCTCATAGTCTGGAGAGGGAGAAAAGTGTCGTGAGGAGACAGAAAATATGGGATAACCATCAGAATAAAATAATATTTCAATTCAAAAGAGCCTTCATCATCCCCAAGATCAGGTCAAGTAATCTCCACGGCCTCCACAATTTCCATGTGGGAACCTTACTTAACCTTTCTAAAGATGTTCTGGAGCGTCGAGTGTGAAATTCACATCCTTCATCTTTTAGAAAACTGGAGGCTACTGCTGCTGAAGACGAGAACTATCTCACTACACACAACCACTTAAGCGATTGAATGACATCAAAAAAGATTGAGGAAGCTGTTTTGATGCCAAATGTGGGCTCCTCATCTCGCTGGGCATTTGATAACTTTGCTGTTATTTTGTCCACCCACTATACATCGGTGCCTTTCCAGAGTGTAAGGGAGGGATTAGGATGAGGGGAAATTGCTCCAGATACTTGACTGGATTTGCCAGTCTCTTTCATCACAAGGACTCTGGGGAAAGTGTCAGGTTATAATGCTGCTTCTCAAGAGTGAGTGGGTGAGAGCTGCACAATCCCCCCGCAAGATGCTGAGGCAGCAGAATGTTTATCAGAGCTAAAGGCATTATTCAAAATATGAGTACTCAGGTTCTGGCTTCGCCTCCGATAAAGCAGCAATCCACGTCACAGCCTCAGTAGTGAGCAAGAGGCACGCTGCCCCGCTAAATCATTTACAGCATAATAGAAGAGCACACACCATTCATAAAATCCAATAGAGAAGTGTACGAAGTAAACTGGAGCTAAACAGATTACAGTAGATGAAAACATCACACTTTAGGATTGACTGTGGTGCACGCCAAGAGATTCACGATACAGGCAAGTGCCAAACCCCCACAGCAGGACGACAATGCTTTACGGAAATCTGACACAAATATTAAAATGAAGCTAAAGTGCAGAGGGGTGCATCACAGGGAGCTCATTTGTTTCAAAGGTGCAACAGGTTTATCACTGAATGCATTTTGCGCATAGACTGTGTATAGAAATTAATGCAGCAACCAAAAAAGTGAAGACAATGTGGAAGAGGAAAAAAAAATGGCTGCTAAATGCTGGCTCCAAAAGACTGACTTCAATTCAAAAATCACCATTTTCAATCATGAAATACTCAATCAATAAATATTTTTCACGAGTCATTCTGATGTCATTAGCTAACGTCAGCTGTTCTTGTCAGTGATCTGGTGTTTCATCTGCAAATAAATGTAGAGTTAAGTAGATACTAGGCTTCAAAAAGAGGAAGCTTTAGGGGCGTGGTTAGTTTGATTGACAGGTCTGGTGAGACCACAACTGAAATTGCAGCCGTTTCTCAATATGTGTACTCGTCCATGCTTGCGATCTCGCGTAGTCGTGAAACATCATCGGTCAGGGACCTAGTACTGTTCCACTTCAAAGTACACATCTGGCCGAGAACGCATGAAATACCCGGATGTGTTCTTGCTACTCCTCCATTATCGAGCCTGCATCAGACCAGACTTGTGTGGACTTGGGGAAGCCAAATAGCCCAAATGTATTTCGCAACAGCGAGCAGAGATGTGACGTCATCAAGTACACTGGCGGTCCAATTGCACTTTAGCCTTGGTGCGTTCTCACGTTCTCGCAAGTCCGTACTTAGGAGTCCGACTTGTAGGTACATTCTCGCTAAGTATGCGAGTACGGACTTGTGTACCTTGTATTGAGAAGCAGCCTGAGTCTCATACACATTGGGGATTGAGCTTAGGTTCAAGGGTCAGACCCGCCTCCTCACTCCTCCTTTTATATCTAAATATGGTCACTTCTGGCTCCAAACAACCAACATGGCAACGTTCAAATGCCAAACTCCTGGCTTCAAAACACGAGTCCACAAACTGACGGGTGACATCACGCTTGCTTCGTCCATTTCTATAAACAGTCTATGATTATAATATAATTGATTTAGTTGTCATCAATGTGACTGTCAATCAAATTACCCATCCCTCTAAATACTCCTATTTTCAAAGACTGTTGCAGTGGATTCTCTAGAGTAATTTACTTCGTCCTAGGCGATTAATGTATGATTGTAAAACATTGTTAGCTACTTTTTAACATATTACCATATTTTTAAGTACTCGCACTGATTGCACTTTTAATTTTACTAAATAATTCAACAGTATTTCTTTTTTTTTTTTGCCTCTTCTTTTTTTTTTTTTTTTTAGTACACTGGTCCAGAGTAATGTAATTTCATTTCCCTGTATGTCCCTTCCGGCTATAAAAACTACAATATGGGGACATTCAAATCCCAACTTCCTGCGAGTCCACAAACCAACGGGTGACATCACATTAGCTTCGCAGGACCTCTGAATCACCCAGCGGCTGTATTTGTCTGTCTCTGTAGCCTGAACTGTGCTCTGCTAAGCTATTAAACCAAAATGTTTTATCAAAGAAGCTCAATCACAAACGTAATGCTCTGTGGCAGGGTGTCAGTTCCCCTCCGTGCATCTATGTACTTAAGACCAGTGCAGATTTATAATAAATATGTAATGCTCGCTCCATGTGTGAACTTACAGGGTGTCTTACATGGGTTGAGATGTTCTCAGTTGGCACTGGAACTAATCAATCTGCACACTCAGATGTTGAACGTGCTTTTTCTGGTGCCAGTGTTTCATATTTCTTCCACTCAGGCGTAACCTTTAATTACTGTCTGGCTTTAATGCAGGTTTTGAATCAAACTTTCTATTAAAAGTGAGGTTTCTCTGCTTGTTGCCATCTGTTCAACCCTGGTGGCTACTGCTGTTATTACTACGATATATTTATTTTTTCAGTTGTTCCTCCAGAAAGCATATAAACATGACGTTTCCTTTTTATTTCCAGCAGAGGATTTTTCACCATGGTGATGCCGTCCATCTCTTTTATGGACGCTCCACAATGTGTTGCAGGAAATGTTGTATTATTTGAACACATGCGAGAAAGGCACAGACCTTGAGTCAAAATACATTAGAGGTAAACGTTCAGCGAGGACCGAAAAAAAGGTTTTTGTTTATCTTCACATCCGGAGGTTTTTATATTGATTATCTTGCATATATTGTGTTACACTGAATATATGTGATGGAAGCATTTGGCAATTTGCAGCAGGCTGGAGCACAGTTTACTGCAGTAACACCAACACAGTAACAGCCACTTTCTCAAAGGAGCCATTACAGTTATTTTATATTCAGTTATTTTTATACAGAAAAAATATTTGTCATTTTTATTTACATGGCTGAGATCAGTAGTTAAATTAATGAGTAGAATATATCCCTGTTCAGACTTTTAAAATGCGTCTCGGCCAATCGGATGACAAGTGGACTGTCGAGAGGCATCTTTGTTTAGACCTGGATTTAACATACGTCTCCGCCACTTATGTTCAGATGTCACTACGGCAACGCCAGGGTCCGCACACAGTTTTCACATAACTCGACAGAAGAGTACTACATTTCATAAACAGTTAGCACAGTTAGCTAAAACCGAGGAGAAGGCAAAAGACTTACAAACTATCAGACCTGTACAGCCTTTTGGTCCTTCATTGATGTGTTTTTTGTTACGTCCTTGTCGGGGACACATCAGGACACAATAGTGTTCACACTAACAAGATATGTGGTCACACGCCTCCCCGATCACCTCCACATATGGTTTGAGTGATCGGATCTCAATATGTCTTGCTGGTCTTTTGCAATGTCCACTTGTAATCCAATGCCCCGAGATGCAACTTAGGCCACGTCCACATGGAGAGAGGTTTCAGTGTAAACTGCAAAGTTTTTTATGATTTACGCCTCCACATGGAGACAGAGATTTGGCAGCCGAAACCGATACTTTTTGAAACCGGGTCCCAGAGTGGGAAAGTCTGAAGATGCCACCCGCTGCATCTCCGTGTGGACAGCGAATACGCATTCTCCGCAAACGCTGCAGCTGTAGCCCCGCCTCTGACCCTTAACTCGCCTGCGCAACCCGGACAACAACAGTAAAAATGGAGAACACAGCGTCGCATTAGTGCTGCAGCAGCTACTGGGTTTGTTTTGACTTTTACAGCAAGATCTTCTGAAACTACACAACTACCGTGAGCAACAAGTGTGTGTTGTTGTGGGTGTTGGTTTTACCTCAAACGAGTTTAATGCACATGCTCCATGTCTTCTTCCTTGTTTTGGTGTGTTTCTGTGGCAGTGTTACAGCGCCACATACAGGCCTGGCATATTGACTACAGCGTTTTCTGCTTTTTTGTGTGGACACAGATATAAATATCGGGGGAGACATATTTGTTTTGTTTCCGTGTGGACGGGGCCTTAGGGTTCAGTGTTCGACTCAAGGACACTGTGACATGTGGACAGCTGGAGCCAGGGATTGAACCACCAACCTTATGATTTGTGGACCACCCGCTCTTCCAATTGAACCACAGCCACCCTGAACCACCAGACCACTAACAACAAGAAGTTTGCCATTTGAATGTCACCGTGTTAGTTTGTTGGAGCCAGAAGTGACCATATGAAGACAGGAGTGAGGAGGTGGGTCTGACCCTTGAACCTGAGGACAGTGTGTATGAGACTCGAGTTCAGGCCTGGTCTCATGACATCTTTTCCCCAGATGGATCACTAAATCATGTAGCGGTGTACATTTTTAGCTCAGAGGTACTCGAGTGGTATCTTTCTCATCCAGCTTTTTGCAAGAAAGCAAGTAAGTGTACATTCACCTGCTCCTTTAATCTTGTTCACTGCAACTCTGCGTCCTGAAATGACAGATAAGCCGCTCTGATGTGACTGTGACCACATTTCTGCCTCCCTATCACGATTAAAATTGTACACACACAAACACACAGAAATGAAAAAGGTAGCAGTGGACCGAGTGTCTCGTGTGTAAGTGTGTGTTGCTACATCTTGACCAGTCAAACTGCCAGAGTTCATTTCCAGCCATTGCAGGATTAGCTCCCTCCTCACACATGACCCTTTAACCTCATAATAGCCTCAAATTAACACTAAAGGCAGCATGCAAACGACGGGCAGAGATAGAGAGGGGAGGATGATTATCGTGCTGCTTTGACACACTGGTGGGAGGAACAAAAAAGTGGGAGGCTGTGGTGAAAGAAGACGGGGACAGACTCAAGGCGTGTAGCCACTCCTGACTGTAATCAGCATCTTTATCCATCATCATTAGCACTGCTAAACGCTGTAACTGCCTATCACATCTGTTTGTCCACCCACAGAAACACACAGAGCCTCACAAATCCATTAGGACAGCGAGAGTAGAAGAAGAGGACTGTCATTGTGCAGGAGCGGGAGCGAGGGCACTCTCGGTCATCGTTGTCCTATATGTTTTACCTCGTTAGTTGCAATGCGGAAAACACAAAGCTAAAAGTTTTCAAACGCGCAGGAGTCCGACCACATCGGAGTAATTAGGCAGGGAGCTGCCATCACTCAGGCAAACAACATCTTCCTTCTGAGACTCGCTGATAAACATGCGAGCGCTGCATCACATTCATCTTGTTCTTCCTTCGTGACATCTTCAACCAGCGGGGCAGTGAACGAACAGAGCAGCGTGAGCTAAACCCTCCCTCTGCCTTTCACTCATGGGTAGTCTCCTTCATTTGTGAACTTCCCCACTCATTCAGACCTGTTTACATCCGCTCCACCATGCAGACCACATAAATGCATGAAGACAAGGAAGAAAGCAAGCACCTGTTTGTGCTTGCAGAGTCATGCGTGCAACAGATTCAGGGAAATAATATAATCCCCGAAGCCCATGTATCCACCCAGGCATATATATGCACATGCCTGCAAAACAACACAGTTTGTATACTGGAGGATGAACCCAGATAAAATCTGTTTGTATAGCCTTTTATCCCACTGGTAATACTGTGAGCTATAATTGATTTAAGAGCACATGTTGTGTGTATTCAAATTTTTGTGAGTCTAGCAGCAGGAGGCTGTTCAGTCTGTCGGTCCGTGACTTTGTCGTGGCCTTTTTTAAAGAAGAAAAACAATAATCAATCATTTCAATTATTCACTTCCCATGCAAGAAAAGATTTCACATGCACATTTATTTTCCTCAGCACTGCAAGTGTGAAATAAACTTCTGACACACTTAAAAAATGCAGGGTTGTTTTACCCTGAATTGGGTAAAAATCAGACTAACTACATGTTGGTGTAATTTAACTCAGCTATATGGTATGGTGTTGTTCATACCCAACATTGTATTGTTTTGGACCAACATTTTGTAGTTTTTAAACAATATGTTGTTGTTGTTACTCAGGATTTTACATTTTCAAATCCATATTTTGTTATTTTTACATCCTACAGCGTTAAACTAACCCAACACGTAGTTAGTCCAATATTTACCCAACGCTTTTTAGACTCTATGCTCTTCCACTATAATGACTGTAAATTCAGGTCTTGGTCTTCATTGACATGTTTGCTTGATCAGCATATCTTAGTTTTCACTTCCACCTTGTCCAAATAATATAAAAGGACGGTACAGTTGTTTTTTAAACCAACCCAACTCTTCTAGGTTGAATTTCTTGGTTGACTTGTAGCCATCTTCCCTCATTTTGAAATATTTTTTCTAAGATATGAAAATCCGAACCCAACTTCTTTTGGGAAATGATAGAAATATTATGGCTACACTAAAAGATACAATACAATATAATTTCATTTTGCATCGTTAAGGCCACGTTAACAATGAAGAAGAGGTAAACACCCAGTTATTAACATGATCCACATGCAGCTGTTTTCCCAGAGGTGCTCATACATACCACATCCTAACAATCATACAATGATCAAAACTAACAACATATTGTTTATCTTCAACTAAACATCTTTAACCACAGACACTCACTATGCTCTTTGTGACGTTGCCTTCAGGACAAAATGTCAACACAAAAGACATCTTTCAGTGTAAAAACAGATTGCCATGAAATTGGATGAGCACATACATGATCCCAAAGGGGTCAACTCCTTTGTTTTTAATGACCTTGTAACCTTTCCTCAAGCACCATTTAGGGACAAGTGAAACATTTTTAGCGTCACCACTAATATAAATGCACAGCCGCATCCTTAGTATATTTTATCCCTCTAGCCAATTCACATTATTGGATGTAATGAAAATTGCAGCCTCTATAGTGGCTCCAGGCCTTGTGGGGCTTTAGGCTTATTTGCTGTTCATTTACAGTGAGAGGTGAATGAGTGTTTTTTTTTTATTATCTCTAAATTACTGGGAATAACCTAGAGGCACATGTGCATTGCAAATCCATCATCTGGCCACCGTGGACTCTCAGCCTCAGTTTGTTTTATGTCCTAATTACTCCCTTGTGAATATGCATTTAGTTAACTCTCTACACTAAGTTATGTATTGACTTAAACCTGCACAAACACAGAGGGTTTTTTTTTTTTAGAGAGAAGGAAAACATGAATCAATGCTATGGTGTATTGACGTTTGCATTATGATGATCACAACCCGAATGCTCGTCTCACATCACAGCGTGAATCCATAAATAAAAGCATGCACACACACATTTACACACCTGGTGCGTCATCATCATAAGTGGTTTCGGTGGAACAAGGCTGAGTCGACGTAATGGCACAAAGTGTCAGGGGAGCAGGTGTATGTGCCTCTCAGAGAAATAAGAGCCTGAGATGTTGGCTGAGAAACACCAACCACCCTCCTCCTCCTCCTCCTCCTCCTCCTCCTCCTCCTTATCCTGCAGCTATCCACAATCCATCTATCTTTTCCCCCTCCTCCTACAGTCATCTTTGATTCCCGTTCTTTTAGCCCATTTCTTTCCTTTTTGGATTTACACAATCAGCTCTCCCATCATCCCTTATCTCTGTTTTTCTCTCCAGATTCCTCCTCCTCCTGTTTCTAAATCTTGCTGCACAGCTTGGCTCCTCCACAGAAAACCAATACTACACATTACCTTTCAAGTGACACTAAATTAATGCATACAGGAGCCTGGACAATGTTTCACCTCATGTTTTTTTTTTATTTACAACACAATGCAGTATACACTCTGCCCATGACAGACCTGCCCACCATGTAGTTTACAATCCCGCTTGTTAAGATCTCAAAGCTTGTGCCATCATCGGAGCAGCCAGCAGGCAGCTCGAAATCCAGGGTTCGCCAACAAACAAAAAAAATCTCTTTGAAAACCACTGTTCATTACATCAAAATCTCATGTGTTTTAATTATAATAAATCCACACTGAGCACAACGTCTCCACATCAATACATATGAGAATCTTCAAAATGATGTGAGTCCGGGCCAATACAATCCTTTCAGCACAATTCAAGTACGTGGTCGGGAATTTTGACTTATGCATGCACTGGTGAGTAACTGATGGTGATGGAGGAGGAGGGGTCGGGAGGGAGAGTGGTGGTGGTCGTGCGGGTGAGCAACATCAGTTAATCAACACAGCGCGGTAGCCTGTGGACGAAGTGGCCCGCGGCTCTACGATCAATTCATCAGCTCCATTTTTGGCTCTTTCAACCTTGACCTGAAAGTCCTGAACTGAGGAAGTGTGCCAATGAGCAGTACACATACTGTACAAGACATATCCACAACAAAGCAAACACACTGTCCCATCAGTAAGACTGTTTGCATGTACAAATGTAAGTCTGTAACACTGTTCACATGGATTCCCAGCCCTGTTGGAAAAGAAACGTTTTGGTTGGAGTCCGAAGTGTTCGCCTGTATTGCACAGCGTTGGTCCTTTTCCCGGCTTCACCTTGCGGCTACTGTATAACTCCTGTAGGATACAAAGCAGGTTTTCCTCCCCCGATCGTGACCGGTGTACATCTGGGGTCACTAAATGAGCCACTGCAGAGTTGGAGCACGAGTAGCACCGCCTCATTTCCATTTCAATTTCCCGATGAGCCTCCTTCCTCAGCAGCTGAGGATCTTGATGAAGGCCCGTCTGAACTCGATGTTGAAGGTGGTGTAGATAACAGGGTTAAGGGCGCTGTTGACATACCCCAGCCAGGTGAAAGCGCCGTAAAGGGCAGGAGGCACGTAGCATGTCCTGCAGTGGGTGTTCAGAATGTGAGTCACAAAGAAAGGCAGCCAGCAGATGAGAAACACCCCTGGAGCAGGCAGACAGCACAGAGGTATGGAAAAAAAGGACAACGGGGAATTCATGGAGTAAGTGGGACAGTGTGGTGAGGGTTGTAAAAAAAAGATAATGCAGGCAGATAGAGAAACATGAATGGAAAGAAGTATTATAGTGTAAATTTAGGGTGGTGTGAAGGAGAAAAAAGGAGAGAGAAAGAGAGACTTCATATTAACCATGGTCACCGTTCATCTTGGCTAAAGCAGTTATCATCCAATCACTGTTTAACAACCTAACACACAAAAAATGCCTGGTTGTTTTGACCCAGCACTGGGCTAACTACATGGTGGGTTAATATCATCCGGTAAAATGCGTTCTTTTGGCCAGGTGAATAAAATACTGGACAGAAACAAAAAAATATGAATGAAAACAACTCAATTTGGGGTTGAAACAATGAAATATTAAGTGAAAATAACAAAATATTGGGTAAAAACATTAAGATATTGAGTGAAAACAGCAACATTTTGGGTTAAATCAATAAAATATTCAGTTGAAACAAAATATTTTGGGTGAAAATGAAAAATTTAGGGTTAAAAGAATAAAAAATGAAGTGAAAATAACAAAATGATGGGTATAAACAATAAAATATGGAGTGGAAACAAAAATATTTTGGGTTAAAACAATAAAATATTGAGTGAAAACAACAAATGTGTGTAAAAACAGGCCACTTTATTAAGATAATCCAACATATAGTTACTCCAATATTGATCCAGTTCTGGGTTAAAACAACCCAACATTATGAGTGTGTATAATAACTGGATATGCCTGCAGGGTTGAGAGAGGATGCACCAAGAGACATATGTATTTGGAGAGTGGGCTAGCTCTACTACATCCAAAAATACAACAACAACATTGTAAATAATGGATTAACACAGTTTTTACCTGCTCTACTATGAACTACAAATGTTAGTGTGGCCTAGTTTACTACCTAGATTAGCAACCAAGCCATATTTCTGTTATTTACAGTGTTAGCTAAGAATGCAATTATTAGTAATAACAACTATAATCTCATTGCATTAGCTCTGATGAATTAGAAAAATCTGTGTTTGGAGAGTTTGGTGTATGTGTGTGTGGTTTTTTTTATAATAAGCTCCAAGTGGAAGGTTGTGGGCTTGAACCTCGCTGAGGCCTGGTCTGTGTGGACTGTATGGTTCTCCCTGAGCCTGTGTGGGTGTGGATACTTCAGGTTTCTCCTCCCATCCAAAGACCTGCTTGTTACGTTAACTGATGTTTCTAAATTGGTCGTAGATGTGAGGGTGCATGGTCTCCCATTGCCCCATTACTAAAATACTACAACTACTCTTTGATGTAAGGAAACGGGCTCCTCTGATGTTTCTTTGAGTGTTTCCCCAAACTGATGAGGAGTTACCAGTTAGTCATTAGCAGATGTATCTTATCTGGAGCCATCATGTTTATATTTAAAAGTCATGATTGTTTGATTGTGAAAAGCCAACTTACTGAGTTAACTAAATCTGCGAACGAGAACGAGAGCATTCGACTGGTATAAACTTGTTGCCTATAAATTAGATCCCTGCTCCTCTTTATTTCTCTACTGATTCAAAGAAGATTCAAAATAAAGAATTACAACAAGCTTTGTGTAGTAATTCTGCTGTTGAGAACGTAACATGTATAGTACTTGAAAGAAAACCTTGAGAGCCAAATAAAACACTTGCTTTGTCTGGTATTCTTATGCAAGTCACAGTCATCAGCAGCGAGCAGGATGTAGTTTATTATGTATAAACAGGAGTACTTATAACTGTAAATGCTGCTGAAGGACTCATTAAATCCAAGCCCTGTAATTGGGGTCATAACATCACGAGGAAAATGTGGTCAGTTGTCTGAAAAGCAGGTGGACTGGACTGGAGTCATCTTCTGTGTGTGCACCACTGTTTTCACTGACACCAGTGTAATGGAATCAGACACCTCTGATTACATTTTTGTCAGTGAGATCCATGCTGTGCCAGCGCTAACTGGACCAGGCTTAAAGCAACCTGGCTGATAATTGGAGCGTGTGGAAGCTGTGTCAGGAGCTCCAGTGTGTGTCTGCACACACACTGTGAACCTGAAGCTAGGTGGACTTTTTTTTTTTTTTTTGACATTTCAGCTTGATTTATTGTAGCTCTGCAAAATATGCAGCAAATGCACAGAGAGTGAGGAAATGCACGGGTGGTGTCATGGCCAGGCGGCAGTGCAGGTGACTGGGATCCCGTGACAGAGGCTCTCCAGCAGAATATTAAAGAAGTGGAAGCAGAGTAAGCGACTCGGTCAACTGCTGCATCTTAAAAATTGCTTGTATTAAATGCTACTGTGACATTTACACTTTGATTTCCTCAGCTTTTACACTTACGACAGACGCCACTCACCGAGCACGATGGCCAGCATCTGGGTGGCCTTTTTCTCTCGCGCGTGCATGCTCCTGAATCTCGGGTTGCTGGTGTGACAATGAGACGCCGGCCGCAGCGACGTGTGTGTCCGTCCGTTGGACATTTCCTTCACCTCGCAGCTCATCCTCACAGGAGGGCCCTGGATCTGGTTGTTCTCCTCGGCTTCTTGCTCCCCTCGCTCCGGCTCCACCTCCAGCTCGGTGCGGCCGCAGGAGGCGTGGCTCATGCTGCAGTAGTTCTGCGTGTCCACCGGAGGCAGCACTGAGTTCTCCACCGGTCCCGTCTTTGGACGTTTTCGCCACAAGCATCCCGAGAGCAGGTTGGGTTTGGAAGGACCTGATGGCTCCACGCTCTGCTGAAGGGACAATGATACAAAATTATGAGACAGTAGCATGAAATCAATGAACTGTATTTGATTTCATGACACTTTTCTTTTGCTACATTCACTGAACCTTGAGCAACTGCAGTACAATAAAATGGTAACTTTAAAGGTATTCAAACATCCACTGTACTCACAGCATCTCTCTTTACACAGATGATGTGTTATTACTCCTTCGGGAACTTTAATGGTTGTAAAATCTTCCTCAGTGTTCTCCAACCACTCTGTATGAATAAAGCTGTTGTGGCAGATGTGGCATCAACTTGTCACCTCTACACAGGCAATATTAAATATTTAACTGTCAATATATCCCCCAAGCTGTCAGAGTTAGTCGACCATATTTTTACAATTCATGACCTAAATTGCTTCAGCAACTCACCGATTTCCTCTTGTAGAAGAAGAGTAAAAATTTAAAATTTCAGTCCTACCAAAAATCGCCCATTTATTTTTAATGATTCCCATTTTTCCAAACACCTCCTGGTTCAAATCTCTCCATTTTTTAAAGATGGAAACTCCTCGCAAAACATACTCTTTACTAATTTTACAAAAAATAACAACCAAGGGGCATTTTTACACCCCCTAACATCACAGGTATTACCTATACATACACATGCAAAGACATAGATGTATCAGACCTCCAATTTCTCAACCCAGTCGCCAAACAACATCACCTCATTTCAAAAGACCAAGACATATACGACAGTTACAACCATCTCCCTGCTAATCAACTTCAAACAACCCAAACTTCAATCTAATGCAGAGGTTTGATATTGGGAACAACCTGTTATTGAAATTAACCATCCAATCAAATTTAAAATGTTGAAATTCTCCAAGAAACATCTTAACAAAAATCTACATCTTACACTACTGGTGAGAAAATACATAAAATGTGATGTAGAGTCAGACAGATGCACACACTCCTCACAAAACACTGCAGACACTGACTGTACTTGCCTGCTCATCAATCAATTACTTACTGAATATTTATCTCTCAGTAAAACCGCCACATCCAGTTATCCCCACACGTCTGCATCAATATCAAAATTACAAAAGCACCAGTACTGGTACTCTCCTCACAGCCATAATGGAGCCGCAGACATTTTTTAAGGTGGAAATCAAGAAATAAGTCCAACAACATACAGCAGAGAAGTCATCAAATAAATCACCTCTTCCTGGAAAAAAATGTCTGCCTTGGCCAAACATAAAACTGCTGAGTTAAAAAAAAACCAAAAAAAAACAGTGAATAAATGAACCTGCATGGTTTCCTCATGTCCAACACACTGGGGCTGAATGGTGAATACACACATGAACACACTCTTTGTACATCATCTCTTTCCTTTTTCTTCTGTAATTTTCTTTCATCATAATGTTTTTTTTTCCTATTATATAATTTTTTCTCCTCTAATTCTTTCTCCCCTCATATTATATCCAGTACTATTTATCTTTGCATTACATTGTCCCATTCAAAATATTCAATTCTGTAACTAAATGATTGGTGATATAATAGGATTTTTTTTTTTAATCGGAATCTTTATCAAGATGATCATTTTAACAACAGTGATTTTTATTCCTATTACTATGATATGACATGTGCTACATACAGTCATATGACCCTCTACTCCCTAAGCTGTTCTATAATTAATACGTGAAATACTCTATTTTATCCACTGTCAATCTCGTATGATTCATGCACCATCTGTATGTATCATGTATTCTATTTTTTGACCTGGTTGACCCCAAGCAGATGGGTCCCACCTTAATAAACCCGGCTCTGCTCGAGGTTTCTTTCTATTGCGAGGGAGTTCCTCTGGCCTTAGTTTCCTGAGGTTCAGGCCAGACTGTACAGAGAAATGAATGAACCAACCAGGTTTCAAAAACAAGGCCAAAGCAGAAGTGCAAAAACCTGCAATACCTCTGATGGCCACTAGACGCTGGCTCCAGAAAACTCTGGCTCCAATTAATTTCAATTAAAAAAAATTTTTTTGAATCATGAAATACTCATTTTTACCACAAGTCATTGTGATGTCATTAGTTAGTCAGTTCTTCCTGACAGTGGATAGATATTCAAGAAAAGTAAGATTTAGGGGTGTGGTTAGTTTAATTGACAAGACTCTAATGAGACATGAACTCGAGTCTTGTACACACTGGGCCATGTCCTCAGGTTCAAAGGTCACCCCCGCCCCCTCACTCCGCCCTTCATATCCATATATGGTCACTTCTGGCTCCAAACATGGTGACACTTAAACTCCTGAGTCCACAAACCAATGGGTGACACCGCATTAGCTTTGTCCATTGTGTAAACAGTCTATGGTTCAGGTTGTGGGTTTTTATAAAGCATCTTAACAACAATTTAATTCGACTGGTGCAGTGTCAGAAATATGAGTTCAAATGTTGCTCTGTGTCTTTTAAATGTGTAAATAACTAATCATTGGCTATTTTACTGTGATTTCACTTGTTCTATGGCCCTAATGAACAAACTGTTGCAGGTTTACAGGTTGAATTAAGTCATCACACTTCACTGCTCTACCTCCTTCACTTCCTCAGTCCTCATCCAGTTCAACACCTACTGAACAGTTACTTTTAGCTTAGTCTCCTTAACCCCATGTGGAAAATATTAAAAGCTGAGTGCTACTCCACTAATCCAACAAAATGGTGAATAAGACTCAGAAAACTGAAAGTTATGAGCAGTTCCTGTCAGAAGTGCTGCTCAGACAGAGCCTCACTCCACAGTTAACATTCAGCTCACGTCCGGACGGAGCAGTATCTGTGTTACCTACAAATACAATCTTTGGGTTTGTGAGCTTGTTCATTTATCTCTTGTAAGAGTGAATACTTTCATTTTCTGAACTTCAATAGCTCCATGAAGTCTTTTCTCTCTGGAGTAATAAGAGTCATTAACTCGCTGTAAGTACTGAACAGGGCATAATTCCCTGCATCGCTGCAAACATAAATTTCACAGTATTTTAAAAAAAAACATATTTCATCACATATTTTCTCCAGGGGAAAATTACAGATTGTTATTTTTCTGCCTTTTAACCGTGTGTGGATTATGCAGGTGCTGCAGTGCGTCACCTACAGGCTTTGCTCAGCTGACTAGTGACCCAGTGACGTAAGGCAACGAGTCGCGCTTCAGAATCTCAATGTTCAGCTCCTGCTCCGACCCCTGGGCTGCGACCACACAGCGGAACCAAAAACTCCGGTTTGCATGAACATACACAGACAGTCCAACGTGAAAAGCTAAAAACAGAAGCGGCTTGCATGCCACAATGTCACAATCCGCCAACATAGTCAATATCAGAGTTACTCAGGCATTAGGCAACACTGCATTCAGCAAAATGCAAACCTTCAAAGAAAGAAAAAAAGATTCACGATTCTCACAGTTGAGTTGGATGTGTAGTTTAACATACCACCTACCACTTTAATCTTTATAGGTGACAGGTCTTGCTTCGCCTTTGGAGTTTCTTCTTGGAGACAGGTCTCCTGGAGGAGGACAAAAGGCGAGTTAAAGACAGCAAATATTTTCCAGAGAAACGCTCAAGCTCCCTTATCCCCGCATCCCAACTCCATCAGTCTGCAGGTAAAACATTTTTGTGCCATTCACTTCATTGATTCATCTCTATTCATCTCAGACAATGGTTTCATTGAAATTCAAACACTTCTCACTGAGCGTCCCAGACACAGACAAATAAATGAAAGGAGTTAGGATTCATGTCTATTAAGTTTTCAGTCACTCTCACGCCACTGTGCAACTCAATTAGAGTCACTGCATAAATAAAGATAGCTGCCAGAGAAACACAGGAAAAAAGACTGAGAGTCTCATATCAAATGTTGTTTTTTTTTTTTGACTGAAGCAGACTCAGACTATCGCAGCAATAACTCCTCCAGAGTGTGGATCTTACAACAGGTGTCTCCACTCTGAACTGGGGCTGAACTACAACCTTACATCTGTGACCTGGTGTTAAAATCAAGGACCTGACTGTAAGTATGTGTCCACTGAAGGGGGAAACAGAGAGGAATGAATGCAGCCATATTACACAGGAAGCTTCTGGATGCTCCAAAGCTGGGTCAAGTTACAAGGCTGAATTATCTAATAGTGTATTTTTATACACCATTTTTTAAAAATAGGGTAGATACAGAGGCACAGAACATGACCCCATGTCTCCTTGCCCATGGTTATTAAGATAAGGCCATCATTTGTATGATAGATGTAACTGGGACAAACACTAGAGTGATGGATATGATCAAAGAACTGACAGCTTGTTAAAACTAAAACAATCTGATTTGCATAATAATGAGAAACCACTGTTTAAAGAATAATGTCACAGCATGTCAAGAGATTCTGATGCTTTTAAAAGAACAAAAATGTAATAATAAAAACAAAATATCAACATAAAAATCATCTTAAAAACAACTTGTGGCCTGATGCCTTAGGTTTCATGGATTATAGCTTAACTTTTACTAATTTCACACAAAACAATTACATATTCCCTAAATGGGGGACAGATGCAGAAATGATCATTGTGCATCTCTACAGCTTTTAGTGAGAGCCTCTATGTATGTAGCTTTTAGCACAAGTTCATTAAAGAAGATTGTTATTGTCGTTGTTAAAAGTGTGTTCAAAGCTATAATCACTACACAAAGTCTTTTATTCCTTCTGCTTTGAGACACAGACCACACACTGTGCAGATTTTACATGAAACTGACTCATTTTTAGAGGATTTATTTATTGGATCTTGTCATTGGATTTACTATTTAACTGATTTGATAGATGTTTTATGTTCCCATGTCACGTAATATTTCTTTTATTTATTCATTTATTTACTGAGTGATTTATTGATTGTTTGATCGATGTTGTATGCATGTGGGAAAGCTGCAAATTAACTGCCCATTCGGGATAAATAAAGTTGTCTGAACTGAAGTTGTTGACTCTCTCCTACTCTTTAAAACTCATTGAGTCCTTCACACAGATTCAGTCGTAACCCTCCTCATCCTCATCATCAAAAGATTTTCTAAGTCCTCCATCCTTCTGGTCCACCATCAGCATCTAGACTCCAGGGAGGTCCAGTCCTATCTAAAGCCCTTATACAAGACGTCGCCATGATTCTCCTCATCCAGTAAATATTGTTCATTTCTTTCACTTTGATCCCTCCTTATTTAACAAATATTATGTTGTGTAAATGAGACTAAAAACAGAGTCTGTTTTAATGAAGAACAGCCTCAGATGTTTGTCATCTCTGACCTGTGCTCATCTCATCCAGTTGAACTTAGTTTACATTTACAGATGATACAGCTTTTCTCCAATATTCCTAATATTTTTAATAAACTCCAGAGATGACATTTCCTCTGAACCCTTTTACCTGCAAGTCATTTATAAAAATCCCCTCAATCAGGAAATCTGCATTTCTCCCAGTCTCTCTGACAGCAGGGTTTTTATGTATCACTCTGTCGATATTTTCTCCAAAGGAGCCCGTTATGAAGTTTCCCGGGAGCTTTTGGTTGTGTAGTAAGTGCATATTGTGAGTGTGTCGAACAGAAAAGGTCCAATATAAAGGTGAATTGTAATTTGCAAGTCATTATCTGTGTGCATAAAGTGAGTGAATATAAATGAGGGAGGGAGACTGTAGCTACCTGAGAAAATATAAAGTTGCCGTCAGGAGGAGACCTTGTGTCTACAAAGACTTAGGAACCCAATAAATAGCAAAATTATTTTGAGCTGGACCGCCATGAATTTCTAACTTTGTACAATCAAATCTCAGAGCTGTTATAATTGCGCTTTGACTGCTCAGCCATTAATAGCAGGATCACTAATGAATTATTAAGAAATTGCAAAAGACGTTTAACTTTGATAAAAATCTGCAGTTACTGATGTTAGTAGGTTAATGATAAAAAATTTAAAACATCATGTTGGCAGTGATGTGAAGAAGTGTCAAGATCAACTCATCATTAATAATTGATTCTCTACAAAAATCTGAGAATAATGAATAAAGTTAATGATAATATATTATTTATAAATGAATTTCATTTCACATGCCCTGCAGCTCTTCTGATAAGGTCACAGGTCAAACACCCAAAAAAACACCTGACACATCCAGGCCACACAAAGGTTGTTCTTGTGAGCAGCTTATTTAAATTATTTGGCAGCGCCGTTGTTAAAACCCATCCATCTTCTCTACCAGTTGTCCATCAAGGTCGTGGATGCAGGGATGCCCAGACATCTTCTTCCAGCTCATCTCCAGCCGCTCCCTCACCAACAGGGAGATATAAGGTCCTACCTCTGGGTCTCTGCCCAGTTTGCTGCTCCCAGTAAACCAGGGGGCATCTTAATCACATGCCTGAACCACCTCAAGAGGCTCCTCTCAATGTGGAGGATCATCTCTGCTCTGAGCTCCTCCTGAGTGGGTGAACTCCTCACCCTCACACCGAGCGAGGCCCGCGACCTGGATCTCAACTCAGCCACGTGTATCTTATTCTTTCGGTCATTACCCAAAGTTCATGACCACAGGTGAGGACAGGGGTAATCAATTAAAACTTATAAACACTTTAGAAAGAGTTTCTTATTGTATAGTTGCACTGTAGTTCAATAAAAGTAGAAATTTTAATAAAGATAAATAGAAAGGAACAAAAAACAAGTAAACAGCCTCACCACAGACGGCGGGGTGGAGCCCGGCTGCACCTTCCCGCTGGCCTGTCCGAAGGTGATCCTCTTCCGCCTCATCCTGAGGAAGACGTAGATGCGGATGTAGACCAGCAGAGTGACAATGAACGGCAGGTAGAAGGACACCACAGACGAGTAGATCACAAAGTCGGGGTTGGAGATGGAGCACACCATAGGGTCGTCTGGGATTACAGGAAAACATCATTATGTAAAGTAGCCACAAACTTACAGGATGATAACAGATACATAAGGTGCAATTAACAGCCGACCTCTGACCCCCACTCGTTTTGCATTTAGAAAACGACCTCTGTGGCTGGTCCTCATTTGTATTCGGTACACATGGTGAACTGTACAGTGCTGCACACATACACTCCCGGGAAATACCAGGAGGTGGAAGTATGATTGACTTGACAATAATTGTGTCGTAAATTCAGACTAAGAGGCCGTTTGACGTGATAATAATAGTGTACAGGCCAATTTTTCATTCAAAATTTCACTGTTAAATATCTATCAAGAGAGCTAATAGAGCAGCAAATTGAGGTTTGGAAAAAAAAAAGACAACCTCTGACCGCAGGTGTGAAATGCATATTGCATGTCAGTGGTATGGACCAACTGCCTCCGGATGCTCCTCTAGATCAATACCACATACCTCAGTACACAAAGAGATGGGAACTAGGACGGACAGATACAGTCCACTTCTGAATACTCGCCAAACTGCCTCCAGTTTCTAAATTTATAATATTCAGACACTTTGTTTGGCAATTATACAGCATTTGTCTTGTCAAGCTGCTCTTTTTCAATCCATCGCTTTTAAAGAAAGACGAGAGACTCTGAATTGAACTCACTGATCTCTCACTCCAATGGTTTGATTGTAAGTGGACTAAACCAAACGCTTGTGTCTGTGTGAGTAGCTTTACATTGTGTTTGACTAATGGTCTTAATTGTGTGTGTGCAGTCATGCATCTGTGCTCCTGGCTGCTGAAATCAAAATAGCCACTGATGATGTCGCTCACATTTCACTGCTGAATTGGTTTTTTTTTTGTTCACACTCCCATGTGATTTTTTGTGATCCCAGCAAATCTTCAGTTTTGGAGAACATGAATAATTCCTCATAACTTGCCTCTCTCTACCTAAAGTAACCTCATTTAATCACAATGCAATCAAACTATATGAATATTTAATCTAAATGTTTCTCCTGACTGGAAACACTCTGCCTTTTCTTGCTGAGCCGCTGCCACCACTGCTGCAGCCATCCATCCACCTACATGCAACATTTAGACATTTGTAAATATATGTAATAAATCTAGTACAGATTCACAAACTGAGATGGAGAGGCGTGGGTCAATTCAGATAAAGTGATGCCCCTGCCTTAAAAAAACCTCTTACCAACACAAAACATCTTCTGCCGTGCACCAAACAGCACAGATAAATGACTTACTGTAGCAGACTGAGAGCATCGGAGTAATTCAATATTGCACGACTGCAAAGTTTGTGGACTTAAAAGAGACAGATTTACAAAGATAGATCAAAACTGAAGCAGCAGAGACCAGGATATCTCAACGTTTTGTCCCTGTTATTGATCAACAACCACAGTGCAGCTTCCTGTAATACAACTCAAGAATGTAATTTGTTATGCTGCAAATGGGAGAAACAAGAGGACCTGCCTTTATTCCGATTTTCTCATTTTTCCACACCACTACCAGCCACTTAAATAGATGAAATTGGCTCCTTTTAAATTGATTGTAATTGTTTTAATATCCCATCTGATTAAGATTGTAATTGCAGTACCAGTGGTGTCTTTGCTGTTAAAGTTTTTTATTCAGATTATTTTTTTTTCACTCCAGCTTGTAATTACATCCTAAACAATATGAGAGGATTGCTGCCTGCCTGGTAAACACCCACATCCTACAAACCCGACACGCTCAAGGTTGTACGACACACTCTCCACTGAAAATTTAAAGCCAATACCATCACTGGTGGTGATTTTCTCAGGCTTGACAAAGCTCAAGACAGAGCCACAGAGGACGTTACGCAACATTTTTATGAGCTGATTACACCGTTAAATCCCACTTGAGATTACATTTAATGCTCTAAACAGTAAGTAGACTGAGTTTTGATCCTGGGTTTTCAGGACGCTGTGCCTTGAATTCTGCATCGAGACGGGACGACGAAGGTGAAATGTTGTTGACCTGACCTGTGGTGTTGAAGCCAAACAGCAGGGGACAGGAGACAGCAAAGGCCAGGACCCACACGGTGGCAATCATTATAAAAACTCTCTTCCTGGAACGATGGGTGGTGTTGTACAAGACGGGCATCACTACCGCTGTGTACCTGCAGACACACACACACACACACACATGGATTGAAGTCTGGATTAAACCCGTGTGGATGCAGGGGATAGCTGGTGACATTTGAGTACAGAGAAAAGTGCTGATATAGTACAGTGAAAGAGAATAATTAGAGGGAGAACAAAATCATAGAAAAAAAACTGGGCCTCAGGGATTTCAAGGGGCGCACTGCTGAGATAAAGTGGATGATATAAAGGCCAACAATGGAGAAGCAAACCGAGCATTTCTATTTGGAAACAATTTGGGTATTCAGCAATAACCCTAGTAGGGCTTTGATTTAAGAGTTAATCAGCACACTATATGCCAACAGTGTATAATGAGCCCGGGAAAAGTAGGTTCAGCAATGGCTCTGAAGAGGCAGCAATTATGCTGGACCCCACACTCAAAACGGATGTGATGTTATGTTGTTTAGAGCCAGATAACTGCCATGATTGTTTATCCTCATCAGACTAATTACTCTGGTTCTTCTCAGGGCAAAATGCAGAGTGAAACCCGGAGCCAAACAGGCACAGACGTTCACTAAAAATACTTCCCCCTCACTGCTTTACTCTGTCTTTACCCTCCTGTCTGCTTAAATAAAAGCACACATGAGAAAGTGGAGTGGTAAAAAGTAATGTACATGGTTTATTGATCAAATGCTGCTTCAACAGGGCTCACCAGCACCGAGCCACTGCTCCAAACATGTAAGTACTTCTCACAGAAATAATTCACCTTCAAGTTTAAAGCTAAAACTTCCTTTCTAGTGCATTTATGTAACACCCAGTTTGACTCTTTCTTTTCACAGGCGACTAATCTTTCTTGTTATCAAAGGCATTGCTGCTATGAGCTTATAAATAAACAACGCTGCGGCACGTGTAAAGGAGGTGTGTTATACACTATCAGTGACACAGTATGCCCCCGGTGCTTCGTATTAATTTAGAAGCCTGCAAACATGTGTCGCTGCAGAGCTGTTGTAATAATCAATCACAGAGACCCACAGGGCTCCGAATAACTTCATCGCTCTCGGACAAATTATGTGTTGTGCGAAGAAAGTCTGACGATACGCAATTAAAGGGACAAAAGATGAAAAAAAAGTGTTCAAAAATTGCCCGTCAGCTAATCAGAGCTGTGATCAGTCTGCCGATCGGTTGCCGCAGGGTATTGAAATGAGGTTGTTTGGTTGTCTGTATTTAAGAAGACGCTCGCTTCAGGAGTCTGAAGCAGGAAGATAAACTTTGTTGAATTAACTTAACTCACTGAGGGGCACAGGACTAATTAAAAAAAACAACTCATTGCTAAAAAAAAAACTCACTCCAGCACTACAGTAAATGACCATGGACAGAGGAAGCATGTTTGTGTTACCTCTAAGTTCAAAGCCCAATCCTAGCTGCAGGTTTTACCTTTGAATTAATCATTTGTAATTAATTGTTTTGGCTGCATTTGACATAACAGTGCTTTAAGCTGTTTAGACATCCAGCAGTTATGTTTGGCTCTGCATTGTTTCCACTCACTTGTTGCCAAATGTGTCTTTTAGTTGTTTTGTGCTGTTTTGGGGAGTACAGCAGGTCCAGTTTAGAGCTTGGGAGAAAGGGATATGAACAAAAAAATAGCAAAACAATCTCTTGAATCTCACTGTAAAGATCTGTGAGTGGAGCTGCAGATTTCTGTGGAGATATAAAAATATCTATACCCACTTTGATTAATCAGATTTATTTAGCACAACAAGCTCAACAGAAACGGGAAAATGTCTTTGATTTGAATAATCAATAAGACGGGCCCATTTATAGACGATAATGGAGAAGGACCAAAGTAGGGCATGCTTTTACAGATGTGTAATTAATCACAATACAGAATACCTTACATATACCTTGGGATTTTTGGAGCATTTCCCATCATAGAGTTTTCTTCTACAGTTATTAAGACCACAGAAGAAGACAAATCCTCCAATCTCCATACAGGCTGCACAAATACACCCCCCTGGCATGTCAAGTTCTTATATAGGCCTTTATTTATTCTATGTAGTTGAACTCTTGATGCCTGCGGGTTCTAAGTTCAAAGACCCAAGAGAGATATTAAATATTAACAGTGACACAAGAAGAAAACTAAGCAAATAAATAATGTAAAAACTAGATACACATCTCCAATAAAGGTTCAAACTCATGCACGACACATTTCTGCCTGCATTAACGCAAACCAAAGCGCAAATGAACCTAAAACACTTCCTCACTGTCTCTCATTGTCTCACAGACATGCATCCATCAAGCAGACGTGAGCGAGACAGGAAAATATCCTGCTGCAAGATTTCAAACATCTGAGAAGTGAAACGAAGGAGGAAAAAAACAGACCTGGGAATATGGAAATCACGCATAAATAAAATTTACACTGGAGATGTCATGGCCACATCTATAGTCATATACAATCTCTGTAGCAGGAGGGTAAACACACACACACACACACACTGCACACACACGCTGCACACTCACCTGTCAATGCTGATAGCACACAGGTTGAGGATACTGGCGGTGCACATCATCACATCTAGCGTGACAAAGATGTTACAGTAGAGCCGGCTGAAAAGCCAAGCACCGCCGACCACCTGCACAGGACAGACAGGAAGATTAACAACACACACGCTTCTCCTCCTGTTCTTCACCATGAAGTGTGAAGCACCTATGAACCCATACATTTGCACAGGTGACTAAGTGGAAGGAAAAGGTGTGCAGGGCCCAGACAGTTGTGCAATGCATAAAAGCCTCATACGTTGAACTTAAGCATTTAGGGGTTACATATAATTACATTAATTTAATTGTGTGTTTAGCATGAAGTACTTGTCCTCAGACAGCACCAGCAGCAAGGTGCTCTGAAGCAGTCAAGTGTAGATGTGCTCAGATGATGGTACCATGATGGATGGCATGCATATTGTTAGCATAACCAGAAAGTTGAAGGAGGGAACCTGTCTAATGCAGTGCCTAATTATTTTGAAGTGGGTAGACATTTCCCAGAAAGGACACA
>OOFC01029191.1:0-24007 GCA_900323345.1 Pseudochromis fuscus | reverse complement strand
GATTAGTATGTGTCTGCTGGTGTTTATCTGTTGCAGACTTGGGGTCATGTTTATCTCTCCCTCATGAATGTGAGTCTAATATTCTCTCTTCTTTTTAGCTTTGTTTTTGGCACAGACTGTATATAGAATTGGACAAATCAGTAACGTCACCTGTTGGTTTGTTTACTCTTGTTTTGAAGCAAGGAGACTGGTGTTTGGTATTTGAACGTGGTGATGTTGTGGTAATCAGTGGGCTGTTGTGATTATTTTTTTACGTTTATGTATTTTCTGTGAATGTTTCCCTCTCTGTGTCTCCCCTGTGTGGGTTTTCCATGTCATCATGTCATTTCCTGTTTTATTTTGTAGAGTACTTTCTGTGTGTTATGCTTCTTGTGTGTTTCTTCCTGTCTGTGTTCCCTCTTGGTTGATTTCTGGCCCTGCCCCAATGTATTTCACCTGTCTCCCTGCTGTGCTCACTTGTATCTTGTCTGATAATCACAGCTCCCTCACAAATACTCCCTGCCTCTGTCTTGTCTTTGTCAGTCCCTCTACGTTGCGACTTGTCCATGCCCATCCTGCGTCACCATCCTGGTTTGTTGCCTGACCCCCTGTCTGGAGGTTTTTTTGTAGTTTAGGTTTTCTCTTGTTTCTGTCATGGATTATTCATTTTGGACCCTTGGCTGGGATTTTCCTGCCAAATATAAAATATTCATTATAGACACTTCGGCAAAATTCAGGTGAAAAAGTTGTTATTTTTGCAGCAGGGGGGAAGAACCGTGCGTCATATTTATAATAATAGAAGTTTCAGATATGACTTACAGCATTGCTGACATACAGCGACTCTCTCACAGCCACGGATGGGGACAGCGTCAAGTTCGGAGCCAAAGTGAAACTACGCAATCTTAAAACAAGCTTAAAATAGCCAAAGCTGTGGGGAAACTCAGACCAGAGGGAGGAGGGATTAGGAAAAACACTCATCTGTGTCGGTCACTGAGCAGTGGAAAACCAGCCGGCCACTTGGGGAAAACCGGTCAGTGCTCCACCGTTCCCGTCCCTGAGCGGCCGTGCATATGTGGTGAATTATCTCTCATTTCCCAAGGTACTCGGAGTGATTGGAAATCTCCCTCCCACTTCTATCCGTGGCCTTGCACCCCGAGTCAGCCAGCTGAGCCACCCCCCGTCCTCTGAAGATCTGCTGGAACGCATCAAGGCTAAAGTTGGAGGCTCATTACCTCCCAAATGTAACGGTTGACCCCCGTGTCACCAGCTAATCCCTTCCCCACTGCTCCCTCATCTCCCTCAGGCTGCTTTTCAGTACACTTTTCTTCTACTTGGAGCTTGCTTTGATTGGAACAGTTAGCCAGAGATAAAAATAGCCTAATATAAATGGACAGTATGTGCGTAGGCTACCAGCATTGTCTGTATATTTGGTGAGTCAGTGCACATTCAAAATGTCCAGTTGCGTGAATGTTCAATCTTTACACACATGTACGGTGGTGGATAAAGAGAATTTTACACAATCTCAAATATTATCATGAAATATTTGTGGAAAGATCTTTTTTGTGTCTGAAAAGGTGGCGCTACATTAGACAGACACAAACAAATATAAATGATATTTCTTTTGTTTATCGTTTACAAGAAAAACTAAAAAAAACTAAATTCAGTTTCAATATGTTATTTCTCAATATTGTCGGTATCAAAGTCAACAAATAACAGAGAATGTGTTCAAAGCTGAACAAAAAATGAATAAACCATCACATCATCAAACTAATATTCAGTATCCTGCCATTAGCACACTATAGAGCTCTTATCCCAGGTGGCATGTTCCCTACGAGTCTTTCACACTGTTGAAGTCTTGTCCCATTCTTCTTGAATTACTGCTTTAATTCTTCTAAATTCTTGGTTTACACTTTGAAACAGAGCTTCTGATAATCCACCACAGATCTTCAATGGGGTCCATGTCCAGGGACTGACCTGGTCACTCTAAGACCTGGATACTGTGCTCCTGCAGCCAAGTTCTACTGGTCCTGGATCTGTGGCAAGGGGCATCATCCTGTTGAAACATCCAGGTGTGACCTCAACAGTGCACATGCAGAAGGGAGTATCGGGGTTTGGAAAATTGCACAGCACTTGGTAGAGTTCAGTGTGCCATCACAGACAGTGACATGACCAACACCAGCAACACTCACGCAGCCCAGAACCATGATGCTGCCTCCACCATGCTAGACAGTATTTACTGTACATGCTGGAGATAATGCTTCACCTTTCTCTGTACCCTCACATTAGCAGGAGGACGATAAAGCTGGAAACTGGACTCATCTGACCACAGAGTCTTCTTCCAGTTCCTGACTGGACAGTTCTTGTTGCTTGGGTCCAACACCAGGCTAACCTCTGTCTCTCATTGATCAGGGCCTTATTGACAGCCTTGTAGGACCTTAAACCATGATCTAAAAGTCAGCCACATACAGTGCAGGTGGAACACTGGACACCAGTTTGGTTTGACCACTGCTGCTGAAGCTCCTGTGATGTGTGGATCAGGATGCAGTCATTTCTTGCTGAAGAAACACTTGGACGACCAGCTCTTGGTTTGTCTTCCAAGCTGTTGGTTTGTCTGTGTTTCTGCAGAGTGTCTCCAACTGCTGAAGGACTGCATCTGCACTTGCTGGCTATCTGGCAGCAGCTGTCTCCTTCCTGGGTGAGAATCTGTATCTTCAGGTGTGTTTCCTGCATTAGGTTCCTTGTTTTAACCATTTTTATCTCTGAAGAAGTATCAAATGTGCTGGCTTTATATAGACACGAAGCAACAAAAATTGCCTTTTACTAAAAAGCACGACCTTCATTAGTGAATCACTGGTATCAAACTGACCCAATACTCAGAATTTCACATGTATTTTTATGGAACCAATCCATTTAGTTTTTAATATCTGGATTTGTTTGGTATTTTGTCTGTGACTGTACTAAAACAAATTGTGCTTGACCTAGGAGTGATTCTTTCACAAATGCATGGGATGTCTGAAAACTTTTTTCCACCACTGTATTTGGGATTGTGAATATGTAAGTGTTAATAAAGTGTTGCTGTATTTTTTATTTTCATTATTATGTTGCTTTATTTTTTATTATTTATCAAATTTATTTTTAGGGAGGCTTTAGAGTTAAAACATGTCCTTGTCAGAGATGGGATTGGACTTAAGTCAAAGTCTTGGGCTTATATTTTAAAGCAAACAGCTGGTACATCTGTTGTTTCAGTGGGAGCACAATTACATTTTTGTTGAATTACTTACAGAGTGACTGCCCGTTTTTCTCATCTCATTTGGGTCTGAGCAATTAGCCAAAATTAATTACACTGTTGTCACAGCAGTCTAATTGAGGAGTCTGTAGCATTTATTAAATTTGTCAAGCTTTGTCTTCTGTGAATGAGAGGTAATTACGTTGTTGGACAATGCCGACTGAAGGTCATTCAGTGGACCTTCAATTGTTGATCTATTCATAGCAACACTTTGGTCTGAATATAGCTTTGCTTGCCTGTGAGGTCGTCTGGGTCAGCATTTGTAAAGCCTCAATCACAGAAACTGGAGCACGCTGCTAATGCAGTTACAAACACAGGAGCAATTTTAGGTGGTCTCATTAGATTAAAGTGTTTATGTTTATAATGTGGAAGCTACAGAGAATGATCCAGGTATAAGAGGCTCAGCTTAGAAAGGACTGCACAGAATGAACAGAACAAACTAAAGCTAAAGAATATTATGCAGTTTTGTGGTGCTTGCAAAGTGCTTTAATTCTACTGATGTGTGAAATGAGATAAAATCATATTTCAGCATTTACAGGCATATTTCTTCTGATTTATGATTTTTTTTCAAACAATCTTTGTGTAACAATTTACCATAATTAAGACTCAAGGAAGCGACATCACAGTTCAGTGAAGGAATTATAAGTACATGCAGTGTATTACAACAGAGTAGGGCCAAGGTTAGAAAAAATATATTTTAAGAATAAAGTCAAGATTTTACAAAAGACAAATGTCTTTTTTAATTAATAGGATTTAATTCTCAAAATATAGGCGATTTACTTTTACAATCTGTCCTCATTTTTCTAACCAAGGCCCTAAAAACTAAACAAAACTTAACATTGCGAAACAAACTAAGAGCTCTAGAGTAATATAAAATGAAAAACTTAAAACATCCTGTCTCAGACACAGGTCTGATATCTTGACTAAGCTAAAAATATATTCTGTATACATGTGAATAATGATTCAATAACTGAAACATACATTCATTTTTAGACTTTTATGGTAACTTAGGGAGTTCAGTGACCAATGAAAGCAGCAGGACATAATCAGATTGCAATCTTCAGGGGAACTCTCTCCTGGTTGGTTTTGCTGGGCTGTTTGGGGTTCTGGTAGGAGAGCCGCACAAACACAACGATGAGGATTGTTCCTGGAGTTGAGAAAAATACACAGACATTAAACAACTTTACTGCATTATTGCTTTGTGAATAGTCACACTAAAATATGATACAATGCCAATTGCTCTGAAGAAAGACGGCCAAATGCAACTTGGAGTTTATAATACATTGTCAGTCACACAGGTGTTTACAATAAATAATAATGGCATTTAAGCTGCCTCTTTTCTTACCTATGACGGCAAAGGTGCCGAGCAGAATGCCCACCGCAGACTGAATCGTTGGCATCCCCTGCAGCTGCTTGGCAGCCACTTTGCAGTTTCCTCTGACATTGCAGGGACACACTGTCACTAACAGGAAAAAGAAAAACAACTCCCAGATTGAACATTTTTAACACCACACATCAGAGTTGTTCAGACTGAAGAGGACAAACCACAACTGATGTTTGGTTTTGGATTTTTTTTTAAGACAATTTAAGTTATAAACAGAGACTGTTTTGGCTGCATGTATTTGTAAAATATCAACTATAAAAATGTATATATATGATCTTATTTTCACATATGCTTCACATGAGATGTTGTGAGAGAGGCCTTTAAAGTTGACATAGATTTAAATCCAAAACTCAGAGAAAAGCAACAAGCAGGTAAAACCAAATCTGTGCAACTGTACCATTTATTCCCTAGATGTATATTATATCTTAACCTGTACCTGTAGATGTTATGTGTTGTCTTGTTATGTACATAAGGTGTCAGCACGCTGTTTTGGGCGGTACACAGTCTTGAGAGAGCCGTGTAATCACACGCCTGGAAAAATCATTTGTAAAGCCCCATTGCATCATTAATAAACAAGAACAGAGCCAGGACAAGCTGGCACACAGGGGTTGATCTCTATTGATTGTTCCAACACTCTCGTCCCCACAGCCCCCCTCCTGTGCTCATTTTAGCTCATCAGCAGAAGTGTCAGCATTACCTGGCAAGTTTATGAAGGTGCTCCTGGGTGGAGAGCTGCTGTCAGAGATGGTGAAGGGCACGGTGTAGACCTCAGGGGCCAGGTATGGGATGTTCAGGGACAGGTTGGTGTGAGTATCTGAAGCACACAACACTTGTCAGTCTGTAATTGTTTTTCTGTCATTGAATTACACAAGAGACAAACATATTTTCTCAATTTGCATGATTGATCAGGTTAAAGTTGTCACGTTTACTCTATTGATTACATTTCCTGTCCTTCAATGCCCTGTATTATTATGGTGTTTGGTGGATACAAAAAAACCATTCTCAAGGGTAACAGCAGTGTTTTCACTGATCTAAAAGATCAACTGTAAAAGGGTGTTAAAATAAAGACTTTTTGTTAGATTTTTCTGGCTTTATATTTATAATCTCAGCCTCTTAGAATAGTTTTGCATAGATTACAATTCAAAAAGGTTCATATTTATCTCATAAAGTCCATTTATTTGGTCCTTCATTTCATCCTGACACCTTCACTTTCAGTTGCTAACGCTAAGTGACTATAAACAAACAAAGTATGGTAACTTTGCTCAGTGGAAATTTAAACTTTTCAAACCACTTTGAACATGTTTAAGTCTGAATCTGATCCAGAATATGGAGGCAGACAGCATCAGCATTCACAGCAGGACATCCGTGTTTGATAAATATGACACCCATAAACAGCTTATTATGGCACATGAGGATGGATTCAGTATTTTAATGACAAGCTGTATGTCAAATGTTTTCTGTATGCTTATTAATCGGTGTACGTGTGGACTGTGAAATGCTCAAACAAGTGGAAAGTGTTGCGGTCGGGAAGTACTTGAAGTAACGTAGCTAGTAACAGCTGAGAAGTATCTCTGTGCACCGGCAGTGCTGCAGGGCATGAAATAAATACATCTAATAAGAGAGGAAAATTGGAGAACTGAAGCACAGTTACTATGACAACCGTGATCTTTGAAGCTGCTACAGAAAAAGTTGGATTTTGTACGTCACAAATCTTGTCTTCAGAGCAGATTTCTAAAATTGAGTGTTTTCATCAGGCTGTAGTCTGAGCACTTTCCTCAGAGATCACTGAAACATCACTGTACCTCATGATTTTAAACTTTGGACATGGAAAACAAGAAAAGGAAATGCTTTGTCAACAGCAACACTTATACACAACATTTTACCATGAAAAAGTCACATACAGCTTTAAAATATTTCTACTTCCAGAGGCACAAAAATCTAGCAAAAACAAATCTAACCAGCAGCACCACAGACTGACAGAGACTGCTGGTCTGGAGGCTGTAACTCTTTATCTTATCACTGTAAATCAGACTAAAATACAAGCCTGGCTGCATGACGTAAAAACCCTGTCCTGTAAAGAGAAGAGCTTTATCAAGCCGTTTGAACCCTTATCTGGGGGTCTTAAACACAATGCTTGCACTTTACCATTACTCCCCTTCATGTTGCAGTCATCAGTCAGGGAGGCACGAGCTGTGCAGCACTTCTGTAGAGGCTGTTAATGTTACTGTATTTATCTCTCTGTCTGCACTGTTTCACCTCTGATGGGACATGTTGCAGGTTGGATGTGTGACCACTTACCTACTCCGAACTATTGTAGATAACTGTGATTCCAAAAACTCTTTTTTTTCACATTTCTTATTACATGAACAGTCACTATGATTGGACTTAAGTGGTATAAGAGCACAGTGCCTCAATTACTGAATTTCTGCATTGAAAAGAGCTGTCAGTCAAGTCTCTGAAAGACTTTCCATGAATGGCGATGATTCACATGCATGGACACACACACACGCACACACACATACGTATAACACATGCACCCACACTCATGTTCTTCTTTTTTTTATTTATAACTGGTTCTTTCACACAAACCGTGCAACTCTACAGCAAAATTATACTGCCACAAGTACACATTTATTGGTACAATCATTACTGCCTGTGACCAGGTGCAAAGCATTCTGGGAGATTCCTCTTTTAGCCCCCATTAGCTGGCAGGAAACCAACGGTGACGCCAAAGAAATTACACAGAAGATATAATTACAGCTGGGCTCAATCAATACCAACAGGAACAGGGGAGTGAAAGAGAAAGATTAAAAAAAAAAAACCTGAGAGGGAAGTGGTTGAACTGTTTGAATGACTTAATGACAGACGTCATAGCTGTAAATAGTTGTCATTAAATGAGCCCAACACTGCCAGTTTACAACTGCTGCAAAAGAGGATAATTACATTATACCTCCCACCCCAGATAGGACTGGAGAAATTTTGCAGGAAGAAAAGAGAACAAGGTAATTTGCACATCTTCAGGGGCAGATGAATTAATTTCTTTTACTCTCGGTGCTCATCACGGCACTTTGCTTACTGCAAGTGATACAAGTTAAAGGAACTCTAAACATTTAATAATCCGTTTAGAGGCAGTGTCACGTGGCACAGTGCCTGTGGCTGAATGGCAACAACCTGTCCTCTGGAATAAAATGACTTCCTTTTTCTCTCTACATTAATCAGAGCAGTTTCTTGAACCACAAAGCATTCACATACACATCATCAACCTCAATCTACAGGATACAGGTATAATTGTGTTCTTATTAAAGAGATGTTACCTGATAAAGGTGTATTAAGGTAATAATTGAGGGCTGATTTGGGCTGACACATTCATTTAGCAATGAAAGATGAATACTTGTACATAACTGAGTGAAAAACCTAAATAATAACAGAACCCCTGTTATTATTTATTCACTTTGATAATCAATGAAAATATTTGTTTTCAGCTTGTTTAACCTACCAAGTCGATGTGGAAAGTACCAGAACTCCTTTTGACAGTGTTACATCCTCCTCTCATTTCAGTGTGAATCATAAGCCTGACGCTGTGGGTTCACTTGGTTCATCTATACTGTGTTAGCCTCACCATTAATGGGCGTCAGCTTCCAGTTACGTCGAACTGTGGCGTCACTGCGGAGGGAGAAATTGAGGCGTCCCCCATGCTGTGGTCCATCACTGTCCCGTGATGCCAGCACCAGAGCTTGGTCCTCCCAGCGGGGGGTACACAGGTACTTCCACGAATAGTCTCCAACCAGGACTGGACTGTTGTCATTCACATCCAGGATCTGCACAGTCACCAGTGTTGATGCAGATAAGGAGGAGTTTCCTAAGATGGACACATGTGAAAAACATGTCTCTGTAAACAAATGGTAGGTGTTGGGAGGGAATTACATGAATCAAAATAATCTTACGTCCATCCACTGCAATGACCTCCATGGTGTATGTGCTGTTCTCTTCTCTGTCCAAGGCCTGCACAGTCTTCAGTTCACCGGAGTACTTCCCTATTGAAAAGTATTTCTTGGTGTCTCCTTGAAGAGAATATCTGAACAAAAAAACACGTGTAACTCTGTAAAATAAGAAACGTGATTCTTCTTGTTTGCGTCTGCCTGATTTTCTTTTTACCTTATTGGGTGAGAATCAGGGTCGTAACCTCGGATGGTGGCAATGACGCGCCCTGGCTCCTCCCCCTCTCTGACGGTCACCTCATAATGGCTCTGAGACAGGATTGGACCCTCGTTCACATCGTCAACATAAATGGAGACTGTTGCCGTGGATGCGGGTCCGTATCGGCCACGAACCAGAGCCACTGGATTCTGAGCGCTGAGCACCAGGATGTACTCACTCTCACGCTCAAAGTCCAGCACCTGTGAAATCAATACAGACACATATTCAACTGATGAATGTTTGAATGTTGAGATATAGAATTATATGCAACGTATAAAAAAAAGGTCTTGACTCCAAAATAATTTTACAGATGTTTTACGACACCAATGCAAGGGATGTAAAAAAAGTTATTGAAAAACCTTGATTGCAGTTCACAGTGGATTACAGAAAGTAGAGTAACTACATGGTGCTTTAATTTATCCCAGTACAATGAGTGTGAAAACAACAAAATGTTGGCTAAAAACAATAAAGTATTAAGTAAAAAAAAAAAAATAAAGTGAAGTAAAATCAACAAACTGTTTTGTAAATTGAGTTTTAACGCTGTTCTTGAAACACTGCTTTCAAAGTGCAGTTATCCACCCACTGAGTGTATAACTTCAACCTCTCTAAACAGCAACAACTACAGAAACTCTCAGAAATACGGAAGTTAAAACAGATGCACGTCTGCAGATTCAATCAAGCTCACAAACAAACAGTAAAAAAAGAAAAAAAACAGCATGTTGTCTTTGCCTGCATGAGAGGGACACAGCACAGTCCCCTGTGTCCAGCTCTCTTATCTTATTTCCAAAGAAACTGGATTTACTGGCAGAGAATTCCTGTATTTATAATATGAACCAGACACTGTAGTTACAGGACAGAAAACAAGGGATTCAGTGCGTCAGTAATGAAACATTTTCCATGATGTTGTGTGTGTGCAAAGGCAAGAAATACTCTCACTTACACTGGAAAAATCAAAAATTAAACAATTGAAATCACATGGTAATCAATACTTAGATTCTTGATTTCAACAAAAGAATGAAAAAATAAATGCAAATAAACGTCTCATAAACTTTAACACCTGTACTATATTTGGGTCAAAATATTTTGCAGCAAATTTGGGAGAAGCAGATTTCAAGTGATGGGATTATCATAATCTGGACGCTAAAAATAGTAACTGTGACCTGCTGACTTTGTTCAAAGGATTAAAAACATAGTTTCATAGTTGGGGTGTGGAAAGATTAACTGTGGTTTATAGTGTTTAAAGTGCAGTCTGTGATTTAAAGACCTGCCACTCATTTAAAGATTTCACAGATTTTAGAGGTGAAAGAATTCAGGGTGAGGAAAAATGAATCCTATGATCTGATTAGTTTCAAATGAATTTAATTATTTGATTATCATGTTATGAATCCTGCTGTGAAGCTTGTATTTCTTGTCAGATTTTACGCTTAAAACGATTTGTCTTGCTGCAAAATAAAACATTATTAAAGTGGTGTTGCATGACATCATGCTGCTAGGTCTGAATGTGTCTCTGTTGCCAAGCAGAAAAAATTCAAACCTTGGAGAATAGATGAGCGCTGCTGTTGACTGGAAGTGACGCATCAGACTGCTCAGTGTGTATCAGTGCATCAGAACATGCGCCTGGACTCTCTGGAGGCTAAAGCCAGTCATCTGAACCACTATATTACTCAAAGCCCTCACATGATATAGCTTTTATTTGGGTATTTATTTGCCTCTAAAATGTGAAATGTAAAATTTAAACACCTTCAAAATGTGAATCTAAAACAGATTTATTTTTCAGAGTACCTGAATATCTCACTTGTGCTGCTCACAATTCAATAGATTTGAAACTGTATGGACTACTAAGTACAATGCAAGCTCATATTCATACACCCAGCAGGTGTGAACACTAGTTGTGTTTGCATGGTGCTTGTGTCTTTATCATACACTGTATATAGAAATGGATGAAACATAGCCACGAGATGCTGGCTCCAAAACACTCATTCTGATGTCATCAGTCAAAGTCACCTCTTCTTATCAGATCAGGGATCTGGTCCATCTGAAAATCATTTCATCATTACATAGACACCAGGTTTCAAAAGGAGGAGGATTTAAGGGGTGTGGTTAGTTTGATCGACTGAACTTTAGCTCCATACACATTGGACAGTGTCCTCGGGTTCAAGGGTCAGGGCTCCTCACTCCTCCCTTTATTTCCAAATATTGTCAGCTCTGTCTCCAAACATCCAACATGTTCAAATACCAAACTCCTGGCTTCAAAATGTGAGTCCATAAACCAACAGGTGATATCACGCTGGCTTCATCCATTTCATATACAGTCTATGGTCTGTATCTGAGTAGACCTGCAGAGTTGTGGTAATTTTCATTTTATTTATTTGTGAAAATATCAATTACAGACATTTTAACTGTACTCCCCATGATTGAGACAGAGTGTTTTATGCGATCTTTGTCCATGAAACAACTTAAATTAATAATATTTCTACATATTTTAATCTTTATTTAGTTTATTGATTCCTACTAAATGTGTCCAAAAACTACTTCATCTCCTTCAAGCCGAATTTCAAATTAAACTTTATTTTTCTTTAATACAACAGTGTTATATTTGATGTAATGTCCAGTGTCAACAGTTTGCAAACCCTGATTAGATTCTCCTCACTCCCCCTGGTTCATTATACATTTACCACAACCAGCAGCCTCTGGCCTGTGTGGTAAACTGCCATTAGTGTCTGCTCACACAATCTAATTATTCACTTGGGCTGTGAACACTGTGTAATTATTAATAATAAAATGTGTCTGCCTTCTGGTGCTGGCCTCCCTCTGTAACCCAGTGAATTAAAGGATTTGCTGAAGTGCATGTTGATCTACTGGGTTTAAGATTTAAGCTTTATTTTTTTATTTTTTACTCAAATAAGCTAAATAAACAACAGTATCCCTTCTAGAGAAACAAAGTTAGAGCTTTAAACACATCCACTCAGAGAGACAAGGATTTAATCTGCATGACATCACTTCTAAAAAACCAGAGGACCATGTGTGTTCATCTGAAATAGTACATCAAGATCCATTTTTAGCTTGTGTACATCTCATGCTGTATCTCCGAGGAGCCTGTGCAACTCACAGTTCAATCACATTCATCAACTCCCACAGCGAGGTTGAAAATAATAGACTGTCTCCTCCTGGCCCACTTACAAAGAGCAGACCATTAGAGTAGACACACACACACACACACACACACACGCACACTCATTCCCGCATGCATCCCTAAACGCCCTGTTGGATTATAGGAGGCAGGCGAAGGGTGATGCACCCTGGGGACAGGAGAGATTATTGGACTAAAACATCCTCTTGTCACCAGGACTGTGTTATTTGAGGCATGCGGGACCGAGGTATTGACGTATTGGAATATTCTTTTTCAGACTTTCTTTCAGTGCCTCACGTGCACACATTGGGGTGCAAAATCCTGCCCTCGTAAAATGACTTCAGTTTTATGTGCCTGCTATTTTGACACAACCAGCTACTGAATGATCTCTTAGGACTGCACACACACCAAGGACAGACATGAGCCATCATGCCAGAAATTGTCCTTGACATTAATATCTGTGCCCCTGAGAGAGGTGTGTGTGTGTGTGTGTGTGTGTGTGTGTGTGCCCTGTTACACTCTGAACTGGACGAAGAAAACAGTTGTTTCAACCTGACTGTAATGATGCTGCCTGAATTTTTATACATAAGATGTTACAGAGGTCACAGGATGTTGTGAGCTGCTCACCTTTGAGAGCACAAGTGACACCTCATTGGTCTGCTTGTCTGTCACTAATGTGAAGACCTCCTCCTCGTTTCCAGACTCCATACGGTAGTCCACCTGCCAGCTGTCTCCACCCCGAACATCTGCATCCCCTGCCAGCACAGCTGTTACCGTGGTGCCCACCACAGCATCCTCTGGGATGTGAAAGGGTCCATACTGATGAGGAGGAGATAGAAAATGTATCATCACTGAGCACAGACAATGGATGTAAGACACGCTGTATAAGCCCTGTATGTAAAGTGTCGAGATACATAGAAGCTGTTAGTGTTTTTTTCAACAGATTCAACAGAGTCAGCTCACGTCAAGCCACATGGAGCAAACTCTATTCAAAAAAAGTATATCTCCCAATTAAAATATAAATAATATAAAATAATAATAACAACAGGAATTATATCATTATTATTCCAATGACAAAGATGACAAAGGTGACTGAATGACAAAGATGTTTTAATAGTTATAATTTGCTGTTCTTTTCTAATATCTATTATCAAACATTCATACATTATTTATAACAACGTAGCTACAATCATCATTTCATTTCAATAAAGTGACACTTTATAGCCACTGAAATCTAATTGTCAGAGAATTAAGAAGAGACAAACGGATAATTAGATACAATAAGCTGCATTAACAACTGCATTAATTAACTGCAATAATCAATGCCATCGAATATTTATGTTAGTAACAGACCACAGTCTGCCACAGAGCTGTTGATGTTGCAGTTTGGTGGTGGCCGATGAAAGTCACACATGACTGACTGTCCAATTTTCTGTTGAGAGGATGTGTGACTACATGCGAGCATACGTTTGCCCCCTCTTGGCCTCCCGGTGTTCGCTGACCTTTATTCACAGACCTCTGTGTGTTTAGACAGCCATTTAATCTGCCACTCACAGATGTCCTCTAGTGAAGCAGCCATGCCTGTGATCTGGCTGCCCCATCCACAGGGCTGCTGAACCCAGCGCTGTCACCACTCACCTCCCACATCACCCCCTATAGTGCTGCCTTCACATTGCCATGGAAAAAGCTGCACTGCTCAGGCGTGACCTGCTCAAGAGCATTTTCCACCTCTGTGTTTGTGTGTGTGTCATCTGAGCGAGTGTGCATTTGTTTTTAGCAGCTTGAAAGTGAACATTCAGAAATGATTGAAAGTCAAATGATTCAATTCTTAAAGTGTAAAGAATATCATGGAAAGCAGATTTTTTTTATCAAATACTATATTGTAAAATGTTTTATGAAGTTTGTCTTGAACAATTTGATCTCCTTTAATCAGTGTGGACATTCATGCCTAACTCAGTTTCCTTTGTTAAATTTTAAGTCATTGCCTTTTCTCCCTACTCTAAATGAAACGTTCCTTCACAGCTCATAATGTCTTTCAGTGTCACTATGGCCTGACAGGGAGAGAACAGCTACAGACCGGTTCCTCATTATCACAGCGTGATGGCTCTCCCACATAACTCCCAGCCCTCATGACTTTTTTTTCCCTTTCTTCTATTATGCACCGCATGTGGGTGGAAGTGAGGGTATTTTCTGTAGCTGCCTATCCTTAGTCTATTTTTTCCTTCAAACCGATGGCTACACAAAAATGAGGGAAAGCACTGCCCAGTCTCACGCTGGGCCCCGGACTGTGGCATTAATGATGCCTCGCTCAACGTGATCAAAAAAGGTGGGTGTTGGAGGAAGCTCCCAATGACGTTTTCATTATTGCAAATAAAATAACATGTAAACAAGAACGGAATAAAAAATGAAAGTGAAGAAAGAAAGCACAAAGAAAGTTGAAGAAACAAAGTATCGGATACGAGGGAGATGCTGAAACAAAGATTCAGCTGATGTTGGGCTAACACAACCAAATGTTGGATAAAAACAACAAAATGCTGGATAAAAATGACAAAATGTTTTGTAAAAACAGAACAATTTTCACTAAAATCAGTAAAATGTTGAGGAAAAAACTGAAATGTTAGGTGAAAGCAGTGAAAACAATAATATGTTGGGAAAAAACTGTGAAATGTTGGATAAAAACAGTAAAAACTATAAAATAAAAGGGCTACAGAAAACTGAGCACTGCTCAGTTTCAGGCTCAGTCTGGGACTGTGGTATTAATGATGCCTCACTCAACATGATTATAAAGGCATGTTGGAGGTAGCTTCTCAAGATATTTCCATTACTGCAAATAAAATGTAAATAAGGATGGGATAGAAAATATAAGTAAAGAAGCAGAGTACTCTGTTGAAGAAATAAAGTATCAGCTGATACAGAAATTTATGTCAGACAGTAACAGCTACGACAACAATGGTTCTTATGTAACTTTAACATGTTAATGTTATTTTAAACAAACTACTGGCTATAAACAAATTAGTGGAAACTGGTCTCCAAAGAAAGTTTTATCTGATTAAGCTCTGAAAACACTGTCCACTTAGGGTACAAAGAACTGAATAAAACTCCTCCAATAACACGGTGCCATCAGTATAAGCCTGAGATTAGAGAGCATATCTAGTTCCCAGCCGGGAAAATTAGATCAGTGACCTGCAGAGCGCATTCACAGTCTGCAGTCCAACGGCCACTTATTATGGCCTGTGATGTTTGGCCTGTCTTTTGTCCAATAAGTATTGTTCATCATGTCCTGAGTGGATCTATGCATCAGGAGTGTGTCTCGTACCTCGTGCTGGGAGAAGACCGGTGGGTTGTTGTTCTCGTCCTGCACCGTCACAACCACCGTGCAGGAACTGTTCAGACCTGCCAGGGACATCATCACAGCTTCTGTTAGTGAGTCAGGGTCACATCCTCACGCAGGCAAATAAAAAAAAAAACCTCATCTTGCCTCCATCACACCCTGAGATCATGAGTCATACAGGCCACATCATATGTCACCCTGGGGGCTGACACATATACATTCCCCGAACACTAATATGTCAGCGGAGGTACTGACGCACTAGCTCACAAAGCTAATTCACTTTGGTCTGTGATGGTCATTGTGAAAAGCAGCACATGCATACACTGTGTTAATTGTAGCCACTATTCTATGTCTATTCCTTTCAACACAATGATCCACGTCAGTAAGAGAAAACAGTAATAGCCTGCATACAAAAGGACTGTGTAAGAATTCAGGCTGCACTTTGCATTAATACATATTCACCTTTGGCGTCCTCAGCTGTGATGGTTAAGGTGTACTGTGGTGCTGTGCCCTCCATGCTGTCTGCCTGGACGGAGATGACCCCTGAGTCACGGTCCACTCTGAAAAGGGCACGAGGACTCTCTGGGATCTGTCCGATTAAACGGTAGAAAATCCTCACATTGTCCGTCTTGGGATCATCATTATCAGCTGCCTGCACTGTCAGGATTTCTGTCCCTGGGGGGGGGAATAAAATAAAAATAAAAAAATCCTAAAATGGTTTTGTTTTTTTGTTCTAGAAATCAAAATAATATCAACACTTGAGATATTTTTACCTAGTGTGAGCAGCTCAATTGTTTTAACCCATAACTGGGGGTTAATACCGGACTGACATGCTGGATTTTGTACTGAGGAAGTTGTGTGTAAAAACAATAGCTGTTGGATAAAACCAATAAAATATTGAGTTAAAACAAACAAATGTTAGGTAAAAACAATAAAATGTTGTGCAAGAACAATACAGTGTGGGTAAAAGCAATAAAAAGGACAAATCCTGTGTAAAAACAATAAAAAGCAGAGCAGAAACAACCCATCTTAAATTAAAAATAAATTAAAAGTTAAATTAACCCAGCATGTAGTTAGTCCAATCTTTATCCAGTTGTGGGTTAAAACAACCCAGAAGTATCAAAGAACCTAAAATATATTTTCCAGTGTAATAACTTCCAGTCATACTGAGTGGGAGTCTGGGGGAGAAGGATGTAACAATGGCTTCCTCATTTAATCCTCACACAGTGTTTCCATTTAGATTAACCGATTGTCCTGTCTCATTCATTTCCCAGTAACAAACAGTTTTAAAGCATCAACAGAAAAGCTTTTATCCTGCGACTTTATATGTCACAACGCCCCATGTGCTTTTTATGAGCGCGGGGAAGGAGTGACGGTGCTTTCCCCGTGTCCTGGCAAAAATCCCAAACTGCTTTCACAAAAGGTGTCTGGCACGCTCAGCCCTTTCATCACAGCAACATCACTTAGTGACAGTCTGTCTTCTATCATGTTGCCAAACAATATTCCCATTACAGAGTAAATTTAACAGAAGCTCATTCAAATTCATTGTGTTGTTTTAGGATAATCACTAATCTCCTCAGTTATCAATGTTTCAAAAAGCTGTTCTTTACATGGAGAGATTGTGACTATTACTCATTGAAGTCACAGAAGTTTTGGAGAGCATCTTAAAGACATGTTGGAATAGGAGGCGAGACTCAAATCCACATGCAAAACAAAAAAAAAAGACATTGTATGAATAATCTGTGATAGAGGTTAAATATCTTAACACTGTCAGTTACCTCGAGCAGCCAGTTCCTTCACCACAGTGTGATACTGTGCCTGTGGAAAGGTGGGTCTGTTATCATTGGCATCGCCCACCATCACCCTCAACTCCACAGGCTTGGCGATCTCTCTGCCATCTGGACGCTCGACCACAATGCTGATTTGGAACTGACAAAACAAATAAACAACAACAAACAAGGAAACATAATCTATTCCCTCAGAGAGAATAATATCAGCCTACATTTGGCAGGTGGTACCTTTACATTCAGCTGTAAATCAAGCAGAGCCTTACACTGATGCCACTTATAATCCTCTTCAGGTTATAGGCAATAATGAAAATGATGAACTATAGACTGGTAACCAGTACAAGGTGTCCCCCTGCCTAGTGCATGATGGGAAAGGTTCTGGTGAAAGGAGAAAATGGGTAAAATAAATGGCAGAATGGATTGATGGGTATCTTTAGGGTTATCACTCTGAATGTCAGACCAGTGGAGGTAAAAACATCTCCATCAGAACCAGGGGTGCAACAATGAGTCATCATTGTCGACAAAAATAAAACATAAAATAAAAATAGTTTAATTTGTTGTTAGATGTGTTTTTCAACAGAGTGACACTTCTCCATCCTTTCCTATCTTAGAGAGAGTTGCTCATGTGTAATAACAATATTTATTTCTTAAGCAGCAAGTAAACAACATGGTGTCGATGATGATTTTCTTTTTGTATCAGTAGCAGCCAATATCAGCAGCAAAGTTGACTGAAAGATGTATTTTTGAATGAAGTATCCATCTTTCTTGTCTTTATTATTAATTACCACACAATTTAAACAACCTCATGCTAAATGTATTTAATAAAAGCCATTTAATGATTATGAAACACTTTTGAAGCACTGCCAGGTATGAATCAACAACCTTTCAGTCAGTAGCAAAATAGCAAAGAGCGAGATATGTTTGCTCCACCTTCACCTCCATGTCTTCTGACCATTAATGTAATTTTCATAAACTACTTATTTATGTCTTAAAATATCTTTTAGTTTAAATATAAAGCTGAAGTCATTTGCTCACGGGTTAATTTCAGCTACAGACTAAACTAAACTCATACATCTTCAGGCTGAGGAAACATTTTCAATCTCCCATTAAGCGTCACTGTGAAACACAGAGTGCACTGCACTGGCAGCATGTGTTTTAACACTATTCTCATCCACTGATGCAGCTCAGTCTATCAGAGCTGTGCTTTGGCCACTTGAGCATTTGTGTCAGAATGTACTGTTCACTGAGCCATTCACAGCTCTCAGGAGCTTAAGTTGAACACAAAACTCAGGAGAAAAAGGCAACAAATGGATTTTAATAAAGTGGCCAGGATTTGAAATGAAGCTCATAGATCTACAATCCTTCCAACAGCACAATAATCCTTTGCTACAGGCAGGAGACTCTTAAGGATCAGAGCTGTGTTGTTCAGGTTTTGGGCTGTTTCTCCCTAATTACCTCTGTTCTGTTTAAAAATAGCCTGCTCAGTGCTTAGCTGTGTTGCACTAATGTGTATCAGGATACCTTCAATTAAAAGAAGCAATAACAGGAAGGTTCATTTCAAAAAGGCTTTTTCTAAGTATCTGTTTAGTGCCATGAATTTGTAATTTTTTTTCTGCATTTTGAAATTCAGAATAGTTGTGAATGAAATCCAATGAATAAACAATGAGGTTTCAATACAGAACATAATGTGAGAGCCAGAAAATAATGAGCTTTTAAATCAGCTTTAACTTTACTGAAGCAGAGTTTCAGAGGATTCAATGTGCTGCACAGGAACAGCTCCCTTATGTTTAGACATTTTAACCCGTAGTCATGAACGGGCATTTATTATAAGGTGCAGGTGATTTTCACTTTGCAGGTACAGACCTGGTCTTGTGTCTCTCTGTCCAGAGGGGCGTTGAGATAAATGACTCCTTCTCTGCTGATGGTGAAGAGCATCTCTGGAAACTCCCCCTCCAGACTGTACTCGGCCTGACTTCCACTCCATTTGACCTATATTAATGCACACACACACACACACACACACAGAGAGACACACACACATGTTACCTATATAGGTCTGTAAGCTAGATAGCACTTTAAAAACCAATATAACTCATGAATTGTAAAGTGGGAAAGGAAAATTTGAAATGCATTGTGGTGCAACCCTGGAAAGCTTTGCTACAAACCAGATGTGTAAGTACAAAGCTAAGCTACCATTTGTTTACATGATAAGGAGCCGACCAAATGCTCTGACAATGACGGGGACCAGAGAGCACAGCCAAAACTAACTATCCAGGCTGAAGGGGATTTTCCACTCTGCTTTACAACCCTTGACAGAGGGCTGTGCAGAGGGGCTGAAAAGAGCCTACTAACCATCCAACAGCACCCAACAAGGACAGGAGCCCGGTCGCAGCACAGCTGATGCACACCCAGAGCATGTGCATCTCCTCAGCTCACTGTCACACTCTGCTCCCTTGTTTTGGATATAGCTGCCTGAACGCAAAGCTTCTGTATACACAAAGCCTCTTCACACAGCTGGCTGCCTCTCAGTGTTATGGTGTGTTTCCAGAGTTAGAACTTTAAAGAAATGTGATTAATGAACACAGACTGTTCTTTACTTCTAAAAAAAAAAAAAAAACCCGTGTGATATCATCTGTTTTGCCTTCGTCAGTGTTTAGGTTTGCAGGGCACGTTCTGTCTCCCCTGATAGCTCGTGTTTGAGCTGCGTCAGGAGGGCTTTGTTTTTGTCTATGTGCTTCACAGGCAGCACTTTGGGAGCAATCAGTGGCTGAATAACAGGAAGCCAGATGACCTGCATAAATCACACAATCAGGGAAATATTGGAGCTCAAACAGCATATTCAATTGCTATTGTCCATTTTCAAGCAGAAACAGTTTTTCAAAGGTGAGGATCTGGTTTGCTTTTTGTGGGTTTTATTCACAGTTAGATAAATAGCTTTCAATTCAGAGGTGTTAATTGGATGAAACAAGGGATTTAACTATGTTATCTGGAGTTCTAGAAATTTTATTTGGCATTATTTTATATAACCATAGACTCTATAGACTGTTCAAAAAGTCTACTACTCAAAAATGAGGCCAATGGGGGCGTGATGAAAAAAGTGTAATACTACTGACAGGCTTCAAAAACAGGAAGATGCAGAAACATGGTTACTTTGACATATCTCGTCTCCAATTACAGTGGACATGAACTTGAGTCTCATGCACATTAGGAGTCCTCAAGTTCAAAAATCAGACCTGCCTCCTCACTCCTCCCTCTATATCCAAATATGGTCATTGGCTCCAAGCAACCAACATGGCGACCTTCAAATCCCACAAACCAACGGATGACGTGACGATAGTTCATCCATTCTTTATTCAGTCTGTGTAAATAGTTGTTATTAGATTCAAAAAATCTTGCACATAAATTGTAATTATGATAAATCGTAAAACCATTAAGACCAATAGCAAGAATAAAGATCTCAGCTGTAACATGGATGGACAGCAGACAGCAGGACATTAAGAACAGTATTAAAGAAACAGAAACAAGTGGATATTGGTCTTTTGGGGATTAAAACATTAAACCTGCAACACTCACACTCTCACATTATAAAGTGGAAATAGCTGCATGGCCACATTGTAATATACTCCTCTTGAAGCTCTGTTTGCTCTCCACCAACTCCTGAGGGAAAACCCTACACCTGTTCATCAGCTGCACACTAAACAAATGTTGGGTTGTTTATACCTAGAACTATGGGACTAACTACATGCTGGGTTAATGTAACCCAGTAATATGGGTTGTTTTTACCCAAGATTTGTTTTTTTTAACCTGGTTTTTCATTATGTTTACGTAACATTTTATTGTTTATTGGGTTAAATTAACCCAGTAAGTAGTTAGTCCAACAGTCACCTAGTGTTGCATTAAAACAATCCAGTATTTTTTAGGATGTAGTTGATGCTCTTTTTGCTGGTGACTAACCCAAAACAGAAAAAGTTACTGATCAAAAAACTGTGATTCAGCAGAAGTTAAAAACCCGAGGAAGACTAAAGAGAGCTGCAGAGATTTCTCACTCTTACGTAACATTCAAACATTTCTTACAGTAGCTCTAATGTTGTTTGTATTCACAACATGACATCACCTCCAACGAAGCACCTCGTGGATACAAGCATCATCTGTAATATTGAAGGCAGTGACGGAGGTCTAGCCGAAGCTCAAACTAATTTCACAACAAGTAATTAGATTTCATCCGACTGTGAAAACTGAAAATCCAATGCAGTTAAGAGCTTTGACACATTCATTCACAGGCATCGAGGCCTCTCTCCCACTCCAAAGTCTCAATAGATTGCATTACTGAGTTCAAGTAGTTCTACTGATTGCATTACATAATCAAAGTTTTAGGCAATCAGAAACATTCAACAGATAACAGATTGAAATTAACCTCCACAGCCCCAGTGACGCACAAGCACTGATAACAAATGCTTAGATTTCATATTTAAAATTACAGTCTGAGCTTGTTTTGATCTGATTGCAGAATTGGGGGAAATTGATCACAACAGCAATCTCAACCTATTTCTGTAGCTGAGTTTCAAACAGCAGGAGGATTACAGAGGAATTGGATAAAGTAGCAGCAGATTGATTTCAGTGTCGGCGTGTAGAAGACAACGTTCGACATGACTGCTCCATTTATCTGAGACAGTAGGGGAGGTGGGATCCAGAGATTGAGTCTTGAACATGACTATCTCTCAATGTGTCATAACAGCAGTTAGTACCACCACCTACTGAGCACAGCAGTACAGACTACTCACTGCGCGTAGGCGAAACGAGGCTTCCCCCAAGTAAGCACCACATTTACCTAATCCAGTTCTGTGTGATTTAGATTCAGGATGAGGACAAACAGGACATTGTAACAAAATGGTTTTCAGTAATGGAACAACATCATCTCTAACTCTCTCAAGACCTTTTATTAGGAATTAAAACATAATACATAGAAGGAATCTGCTCTTTGAAATATTTCCAGACAATTTCCAAACACAGATGTCAAATGAATGAAAACTAATTATCCAATAAAAGTCACCAAGCCTTTGTTATTAGATGTTAAACCTACAGGGAAAAAAGGGAAGATTGTATTGTAGGTTTGAACTGGCCTTTGAAAAAATGACCAAAAAAAATAAAAAATCAAATGTGCCTACACTTGTGAATCCACACATTGTCAGTGGGTGGAAGGGGATGTTCGAACAGGAGAGATGAGAGGCTGAGGGCGAGTGTGAGGGAGGTGGGAGAAGACCAGAGGAGGGGGAGGTGGTATTGTGATGTACCTAGTGGCTGCAGCGACTCTCACAATCTGCACAATACATTTAATTCAGCATCAGCCGCACAGTCCTCTTTGTCTCCTCAGTTTCTAACGCAGGCGTACGTTTTGAAATGGCCTCACAAAGAAAAACTGCCATTGCCAGCTATTGTTTTTCCATGTGTTACAAAACCTCTGAGGGCTCTGAGTTATTTATAGACATGTAGCTGATATGGCAAATATTATATCAACCAAAAGGTGAGGCAAGTCTTTACACAGAAATTATATCACTGCACAACAATATTAGACAGTACAGGGAACCTGCAGTAAATATTCCCTTTAACCAGAACTCAAAGCATCCAGTAATGACCAGATGTCATCAGGTGACTGTTTTTGGAGTCTGTCCATGTTGATGAGACTCACTGTGGGATTTTCATCCAAAATTGCATCCAAATATTTCCTACATCCTACACAAACTAGGATTTCCAGCCTTAGATCTGAAAATGGGCCAATATTGTGAAAAAAAAAATCACCATGGTTACGGTTACAGCTTCACTGCTGCTGTTCTGTTCTGTTATTCATTTTCAGTTTCTCGTTTCAGCCAGCATTTCTCACACATGGCAACACAGTGATGCAGTTGTTTGCACTGTCGCCTCACAGTGAGAAGGTCGGGGTTCAAACCTCTGACTTCCTCCCACAGTCCAATGAGGTGCTTGCTAGGTCAACTGATTGTCCTAAACTGACCGTGAGTGTGCATGTTGGTTTGGCACAGTGGTGTACCCCACCTTTCTCCAACCCCCCGCTACGTTGTACAAGAGCTGGTAAAGAAGGTGGATGGTTTTCTCATATGTAGGAGAAAATAATTTCATTGCTGATGAACCAAATCTAGTCTATTTTTTGATTGAATAATCAATTAATCAATTCATTTAGTCTATTAAAATGTCAGAAAATAGTGCTATTAATAATTCCCCATCATCTTCATTAACAAAACTGAAAATTTAGAAAGCCTCACAGTTAACCCTTAAATAGGCACACACACATAAATACTTTGGTAAATGACACATTTTCTAATATAGCAAAGTAAAAATGATCTTTTTTTTTGCCAATTTAGGGTTTAAAATCTGCAGGTTAATGGGTCAATTATTAAAACATTTTATATAGTGAAAACTGAGGGGACAGTTGCAAGCACTTTGAGCAGTCACAATGCAAAGCCTCACTACTGACATGAAAATACATGCATGCTGATGATTTAATCAATAACACAAAATAAGTAAAGTAGAATAAAGAGTAATCAATATTTCAGACCATTATATTGTTGGTTATCTGCAGAATATAGGCCTCAAAACATCGATGAATTAACCCTGTTTTATACCTTTATCTCAGTGATATATATTGTTTTTGATGGATTCATCAATGAATTTGCCAGAGAAGACTTTAATGTTATGCGACAGTTAAGCTATTGAGTGGACAAATATGCCAAATATAAAAAAATAATAAGGATCACTGTCTATTGAGTTAGACCAGAATGGATGTATGTTTTTTTGATACTACATGCAGTATTAAAATATTCATATTGAGCAATACAGTATGATTAAAATAACACTCTATATGTTAAATGTATTTTTGTGTGGATGTGTAGGCTGTAAGATT
>OOFC01029190.1:0-26252 GCA_900323345.1 Pseudochromis fuscus | reverse complement strand
AAAAAAAAGTAGATTAAGTAGATTTTTCCATCATGTTGCAGCAAGCAAACTGGTGAAATCATAGCCTCCTCAGCAATCCAACAACACAAAACGATCAGCATGGCAACATCATGGAAGACATACACAAACACCCAAGGGCTGTCACACCATCCTAAACCACACCTCTTTTAATGTGTCATCCGTACAAAGAATGAACAAGAAATAAAATTAATGAATGGACCAAACAACATCAAATCTGTGAAAGTACTCAGAGTTGTACTGAAAATAATGCCTGCAGATTTAGATAAGCGGAATAAATGTTTTATTTTTTTTCTTATTCTTTTACATAAACTTGAATGCATTGATTTAGTATTTTCGTTGGTCGATGAGAGATGTTGGCAGCTTATAGAGACAAACCAAGCCAGTAACACCGGGCTCCGCTGTCTCAATGACGGTACATGATGTGGATCAGAGAGATGCTCCTCCACGCTCCTCCCATCCGGAGAGACAGCCTCTCCATGTGATCTCTTCCTCCCTCGCCCCTCTCTCGTCTGTGTCCGGGCTTTGACGTCAGACGTGCTCCTGATCGGTTGCCATGGCAACATATTTCCCTATACCCCCTTCCCTCTTCCCTCCCTCTCTCTCTCTGTGCTCTGGTAGGTCCACAATGGTACAGCCAGCATCTTGCAGCAGCACAATGGTTGCAAGGTGGTGAGCTGGGGGAGAGTGATTCAGCATCAGTTAAACCTCGGTTCCGTCCACCTCTGCTTTTTTTCTTTCCTCATCGCCTTTTTTTGTTGTTGTCTTTTTTTTTGTTTTTTTCTTTTTTGTAACCCCCTCATCATCTTTATGAACGTTTTATATGAAGCCTTCAGCTATGGTCACCGCAACGTTTCCCGTCGGGATGTTTTGAAAAGGACTGGCACCGGACTGGGATCGTCATCAGCTGGCACGGAATGGTAAGGCCCGGGACGGCCGGGTTTGTTTCAATAATGTGGATGCGATGCTTGGACCTCAGCTGCCTGGAGGGTGGAGTGATGAATATTGATTGGAAAGGAAGGTTAATGAAGTCCACTGTAGTGATGCCTCGGTGGGAAAGAGACAGCGATTTAAGAAAATAAATAAATAAATCATCCCCATCTTGATACATTCACTGATGTTGTTTTGTAACTAGCAGGATTTCATTATGGCGTTAGTCCTGACCTGACAAAATGTTCTCCATCTTCATCTCCAAATCTCTTAAACATCACACAGCTCAATCATTAGTTTGTCCCCACATCAAGAATAGCATCATCACCTAATGGGTTGATAATCCAGGCTACTTCTCTGGAATATCCCACATCTGATCAATCTACTCATGTATTTATTTCTATAAACCACATCCACATATTGCAGTGACTCTGGGAAAATAACACTCCTGACTGTTGTGAGGCACGTTATGCATATTTGATCGGGAGTGCAGGAGTGGTGCAAATGGATGATGGATGAGTGATGCTCTTCAAAACACAAGCTTCACACAGGCTACATACTGTAGGCCTACATGCAGGGCTTGTCCCTCCTCCCCCTTCAGAAGTCAGCTGCGCACCTTGTGCATTATGCAGACCATCACTACTTCACCAGGGGGGATGTGGGACCAGCCTCAGATCCGTCACGAGTGTTCACAAACCGGAGAGCCAAAACAGTCTGAATTAGTGGTGATTTATTGATTCATAGAGGGATTTTTCTCAGTCGTGGTTTGGATTGAAGGAGCTGTAAGTGTTTGCGGTGCAGATGAAGGGAAAGTTTAGGTGATTTCTGGAGGCTTTGCCGTTTCAAACTGAACTTGAAACTATCATACTGCAGAGGGGATGTTGTTCACCCGAGTGTGGGCTGCATCCTGTGCGCTGGATTAAAAAAGGATGAAGCTACAGAGGAAGGTAATTTCTCTAAATCAGCTTTGTTTTTGGGCATCATTGGATGATTGGAAAGACATTTGATTAGACTGTAAACCCACCTGACCTATTACACTGATTGCACACCTATACAGAGATATACAGAGGTGTTAGGAATGCATTTAGTTGAGCTTTTGGTTGTGTTTTTTATTGTGTTTATATTTTCAGTTTTTCATTTGCCCCTTGTTTGGTGCATGCCCACAGTCATGGACTAATTGCCGGTGCTGTGCCGTGCTGTGGAGTCAGCGAAGGTTTGAAGGTGTCACAACAAACTCTCCATATTCACGACAGAAAGGAGAAGGTTTCAGCGCTGTGACCTTGGCTGCTGAATTATTCAGGAGCAGGAGCAGGCTTCCATGCTTGTGAAAGTGCTGCAGGCAAGAGGCTTAACAATTAAACAAAGCTTTTTATGGGTGTTTCTGCAGTGGCTGAAGAGGGTGACATCTCTCTTTTGATAGATGAACTGGGTCCTTCGCTTTATCATCATTATTGTTAGCTGGAGACAAGTGCATATACTTCTGGTGAATATGTAAAGTAGCTCTGGCATTATAAAAACAATTTGTTTTATTGGAGGTATATAAGCCACTGCAGGTCTACACAAACTGATAATGAATGACATTGATTTCTGGGGAGGTAGCTTGTTTATCCAGTGGAGAATCATCAATGGAAATAGCCACCAGCAGACCAGTGTTATGCTGCGCTACAACGCATGTATTTCAAATCCATTTTGTTTTGCAGAGTTTGCAGCATAAGTACACTAATCCTTTGTTATGTAATAATATAAGGCAATGTATTAAGATGAGATAATGGTGGGATTGCAGGCTCGATTCATCAGAATAGTAAGGAATATTATGGTTTGGTCTGTTAGAAAATAGATTAAAAAATGCTCATGATAGTTTTCCACAGTTCATTAAAAGGATGTCTTCACATTTTTATCCAATCAACAGTTCAGATCTATAATATATTGAATCAGTTTTGAAAACAAATCCTTACAGTTAGGAAAGTGAGGAGGAGAGGAGCCAAACAAGATGTCTGAAGAAGATAAACTTAAACAAAATGCTCACAGTCCATCAATTACTTAAATATTCTCATCAGACTTTTTTGAGGGGGGTCACTTTGTCATCCTTCTTTTAATTACATGAAAGGTCAAAGTCATGATTGGAAGACGATGGATTACTGAGAGACAGCCTGTCAGCTCCCAATGACCCTCGCTGAGTATTGTCCCTTACTGTGGATTACTGTGGTCTTAATAATCCATCCCTCCATGCTGCAATGACAGTTCAAATAATAATGACGATGAATGAAATTTAACAGTTGAGAAAATACAACAAAAAAAGGTGGTTTGTCTGGTAAATGTACATCACCTCAGATGAAAGAGAAAGTCAATCAAAATATACTTGGTAAATGCTGGCATTAAAATACACATAACTATTAATTTTGTGTTAGAAAATAACAGTTTAAATACTTTTTACTGCTTATCCACATTTAGAAAGCTAAAAGCTGTGTGTTGGGATATCGTCTAATATCACAGACTTTTATTTTGTGAGAGTTTTAGTATTCAATTGTTGCTGCACAACTGTTTATTCCCCAGGTTGCAGCGTTGCTTACCACGACAGATAAACAAAAAAAATGCCTGCAGAGGGAAGGAGAGGGAGAGATGCACAGTTACATAATTGGATTTGATCTGACAAATATGCAGCTTTTATTTGCTTTTACAGATAGCTGAGTGCAAGACTGTGTTAGATGTGGTCCCAATCTCCTCACAGCACATCTGTGAAGACAATTTAGAGTCACCAAAGGTCAGACGTCGTAGCAACCCATGGGCCGTAAAAAGGATTTTAGAGAGGCCATTAATTCCAGACAAAACTAAAAATCGTCCTTATTTCACCAAACTTTCTAACATTAATGAGTGCTATTAAATTATTTTTGTGTTGGCATCATGTGGCCAGCTACGTGGTTATAGTGATCCATGATTTATTATCTTATTAAGATGCACATATTGATTTTGGGCTTTTGAAACATGTCAACATTTCACTTACGGGAAAATAGCCATAGTTTTGCAGCAGTGTTTATTTTTAGAAAACTTTATCTGTAACCATGGCATCAGAGATCTCTGTGATCATGTCATCTTATATGTGAGGAGTTTGTTTTACAGAAGGCACAGTGGGTTTAACAGTGTGCTTCAGTCTTGTCCTCCTCCTCCTCCTCCTCCTCCTCCTCTACTTGAGTGTGTTTCAGGTTTTGTAAGAAAAGCTGTAAATCAGAGGAATGTGCTCAGCACCTGCCAGAACTGTACATGTTGTTACCATGCAGCTCATCAGGAAAACTGCAGCGTAAGCAGGTTTCCAGCTAACATGCCTGTTGTTTACTTAAAGTGAACCGAGTGGTGTGAGCGAGACGACAGACGAGGGCAGAGACGGAGGGGATGAGCGTATTTCGAGCTCTAAAAGAAACAAATCAATAGGTGTCAGCGAACATTCAGATTCTCGCAGCCCGGCTTCAGATGAGCTCGGGAGTCAGCACTGTCTTGTTTTCCTGGCTGGGCCTGCAGTTTGAAGAGCTTCCCGTCCCCTCCCCTGAGCCCAAATGGGAGGCTGTACTGCGTTTGGCTCAGGCTGCACAGTAAAGGCAAGGCGAAGCTGCATACTGCAGGAGAGGCTGAGGCTGCTGAACCAAGCACTCACAATGGAGCTGCCGAGGGAGGGGGAGGGGAGACGGTTGCAGCGAGGGCTGGGAGCCTGGGAGCAGGAATGGTGGGAGCTGTGAGGGAGGGACAAAAGAGACGGCAGGAAAGCGAAAACGCTCGTCAGTGCTGAGGATGGAGGGAAGAATGAAGACATAGATGGATATGGACAATGTTGTGGTGCGCATTGTTTGACATTCACAAAGAGCGTAGCTTTCAGGCTTATGACAGAGGGAGAAAGATGGATACAAGAGCGAACAATAACACTGGTGTCTGTGGACATTTGGACCGGCATGCTGTGCTTTATCATCACCCCTCCAGTCGTCAATCAAGCTGGTTCAGTGCAGTCATAAAACACTGCCTGTAACTCACTTTAAATCCTTTTTTATAAACAGTAATGTGTTTACAGCATGTGAAATGTATAATAAAAGCAAAGGGATGGTACCTGCCACATTATTATAAACATTATTGTCTGTTTTAAACACCTTTCTGTAACACTGTGGTCACACAGGTGCTTATTATTTAGAATGAGACAAAGCACAGTTTTTTTTCAAACAATCCTCAGGAAACCATCTGATTTTTGTCGTTTTTAACAAAAGTCATGACCAGTGTTTCAGTGACATTATTTTGTAGCTAAGCACATGAGAGGCTCTCAGTAGATATTGGCATGGTGTCCCCTGGCTGCACTTCTTCGACTGGTAATAAAAAGGACTTTCATGTCACACAGGGAATATCTCACAACATGTCCTTTAATAAAAGTCATAGGCTTTCAAACATACCAAGAGTCAGATGGATGTACCTGTGTCCATCTGCTGTACCGTAGCTTGTTGTGCCTGATGTTATAAATCGTTTGGATAACATTAACATCACTGTTTACTGTCACTTTTACTATTAACTCAACTCAACTCAATTCAACTCAACTTTATAGAGTACTTTAAGAGACAGCATGATTGGCCAAAGTGCTGACATGTGCCTAGGAGATTATATTTTTGCCCATCTCTTGGCGACATTATGAAAAAATACTGAACAGATCTCATTTATTTTTTGGAGACATTGATTATTACCCAAGAATAAAAGAAAAGAAAATATCCTATATGTGTTATCATCATTAATATAGTGTTGCTATTTCATCAGAAGAGGGCAACAGTGTTCAGTTTACAGCACAGACTGTGTATAAAATGGACAAAGCTAACGTGACATCACCCAGTGGTCTGTGGACATTTGGATATTGCCATGTTGTTTTTTTGGAACCAGAAGCGACCATATTTGGACATGAGGAGGAGGGTCTGACCCTTGAACTAAGGCCTGTCATTCAAACTATCCACACCCCTAAATCTTCCCCTTTTTAAAACCTAATATCTACCTAATAATGATTTTTTTTTTCAGAAGAAACCATATCATTAATAAGAGATAATGACATCAGAATGACTTGTGTTAACTCAGTATACCATGAGTGAAAATCTACCGTTTTTAAATTGAAGTCAGTTGGAGCCAGAGTTTTTTTCAGAGCCAGCATCTAGTGGCCGTGGGGAGTATTGCACTTCATTGCACCTGGCCTCATATTTGAGACCTGGTTGCTTTGTTCATTTACAGTCTATGGTTTTAGCATCAGTACATCTGGATGAGGCCTTGGCAGATGTTTGTGCTCTCTGGGTGCTTTCCAGTTTATTCTTTGTGAAATTGTTCCTGCTGCTTACACTCACACAACCTTTGTTATGGGTCATTTGGATTATACTCTGAGGTCTGTTTCTTCTATTGTTGTGGTTGATAACATTAGTTTTAGCAGGCAAAGAGCTTTATGATGTGAGAAATATACCAGAAAGCCTCCTGACGACAGAGATGGTTGAAAAGCACTGTCACGCATTGAGGATTTTATTTTATAGCCATTTATTTCTGTTTTCTGTCCTTCTGTGATATTTGAGAGGAATCTAAATGTAAATACTGCAGAAAGATCACAGGTATAAGTAACAGTGTTTATGGGAGCTTCATTTCATCTGTCTGTGCCAGTAAGCCAGTCAGCACACTACATTTTTTATTGCAGCTGTCATTTTGACATGTCAGAGCAGGAAAAGCACAAGTGTAGCAAATAAGATGACTGCGTCCCATTTTGTATACCAGTCCCATGCTGACTCAGTAGTATGGCTTCCTGGATGAATGGAGCGCAGTAATCATTATTGTTATTAATGACACCCGTGCTGTACCTGCTGTGAATGTCTGAATGCTTGCTGTAAAAAAATGTTTACAGCAGGTAACCATCTCGCACGCTCACATTAAATCCTGCATTTGTCACCCTTTTCTCACAATTTACCATTTGGTCTTTTTGCTGACTCCACAATCACATAATATTGTTCAGAGAGTAATTATCAGCAGCAGAGAAGGAGAAGCTGTTCATGATATAATACAATGTTTGTTCACAGCATATTTTCTCCTGTCATAGTAAGAAAATAGTGAAACTAATTTTACTGGCAGTGGCTCAGGTCCATCCTGTGCATCATTATGCTATAACAGTGAGTCAGCAGGCAACATCAGGACCACGAAACTGGCTCACCTCATATAACACAATTGCTTTTAATGTTATTAATGAGTAAGAATGAAAATAAGTTGAGAAAAAACTATTTTAATCCCCGTCCAAGATTGTTGTATGACGTTGTATAAGCATAACCCAGCTGTACTGATGCAAAGAACTGAACGCTGTCGCCCCCTTGTGGTGAAACAGCAACACTACACTACAGAAAGGAGGTTGTATTCAGTTTTTTTTCATCCAGGATCCCAGCCTCTGATCTTTACAAAAATTGCATTATTTGTTCTTTCAGTAATACCCTATATCTCCCTCTCTCACTTACATCTGTTCACGAGTTTTCTGAAATGTTGCTGACCGATGGACAAAAATATGGGGAAATAGGGGAAAAATAACTTCCTTGGCAGAAGTAATGAAGGTGTGTTCACCTCTTCTTCTAATAAAATGGAGAAACAATCAAGTCTAAATTTATGTTATAATACCGAGCCACCATGCAACACTGAAATTGGTTCAGCTTAATATGCCTCAGATATCTTTAATGAATAATAATGTAAGTAAATATATGAAAACCTTTGTCATAAACTAGAAAGCACTCAGAGAGCACAAACCTCCACCTTATAATAATCCAGCTGTAGTGATGCTATAGACTGAATACTGCTGCCCTCTTGTGGTGAAATAACAACAGTACCTACCAGGGAAGGAGCTTTATACAGTTTGTGGTCAGTTTCACTCCTTTCTGAACCACAACAAATCCATAGCCTAATAAAAGTAGCATATTCTTGCTGTTTTTCTGGGTAGATCCCATCAAGGCTGATGAGGGTAAAATCGTATTAGAAGAGCAGCATACAAATGCAAAATGCTTTTAGGAGTAACAGTAGTAGTAGCTCTCAGTCCAGGTAAAAATCTGCCAGGTGTGTGCAATAAACGAGGAAGTAAAAGAAAAACCCTCCAGTGTCCTACTGGGATTAAGAAGTACTGCTGTGCAATAGAAAGCTGCCTCTCGACTACGCAGAGTGATCACTGGTTTGCCCGAGGCATTGTTGTCCCCGCGGGGGTGGATGTAACAGAATGTCCAGGATCCAAATAACAAGGACCAGGCACAATGCAGAACACACACACACACACACACACACACACACACGTCCCCCAGCAGTGGAGATTAATGGTCACTTCTATTCATAATATGCATTAGCCCATTAAAGATAATTAAAACCTTCTTTCTGTTCTTCCACACCACTTATGTCTCAGCTCCATTCTGTTTCTTTAGTTTTCTCCTAATAACAGTTGTTTAATCAGTGCTCCTGGCCCAGTCTTTTGTAATTAGAGAGTAGATGTGATTTTGTGAATGTGTTTCTGTGTGTGTGTGAGAGAGAAAGTGGGATTTTTATTTTTACTTTAATCGTTTTTTGCATGTGGAAATCTGCATCCCTAAGCAGTGTCCTATTTAGAACCACCAAGAGAGTTTGTTTGTTTGTTTGTTTGTTTGTGTGCTGTTGATGAGCAGTCTGATTGTAAAATGGCACATTTCACCCAGATGTTCATATATTTCATCCAAACAACGGTGTGGGCTCGATGGGTGTTTGCTCACTCGGCTCTCAATTGTCTTCTTCAAAGTGGGAAACTACCAAAAAAATTCACTATCAAGCACAAACAGTATTTTCAAAAGAGGGACATGACAGTGCTACTAACATCCTTGCTACAATTGGCAACTTTATACGATCCATACTGCAAAGAGTCCTCTCCATCCTACAGCTCTGTTGCTTTCTAAACTCTGATGCAACACTCAGCAACACTCACAAGCAGCAGCGGTGTATAGAGGAGGGAGAACTTTTTAAATGCTGTGCTCATATCATGCAAAGTGTGTCTAACACAACTATCTTCCCTCCAGTTTTCTTTCCTTTTCCACTCAACAACCAGCTGCCTTGTTATGAAAGACAATCTGAAAATGTCAAAAAAGCACTGAGCTGAAAATGGGAGGTTTTTAAACTGTCCCACTAATGAACTGGCATTAAAAATAAGCTCCACAAAGTTAGCAAAGGACTTTGAATCCCACACGGCGACAATAATTTTGTCACAGCTCCTATTAATTGTAACTGTGCCATTAACTCTAAGCTGAACAGTTTTTGGTCTGATGCTGTATTAGGGGCCACAGACCTGCTAATGGTTTCTCCTTTTAACAGCTTAACTGGCTCTCGTGAAGAAACACATGTCTGGATTACAGGGCAAGGTTGCAGATGAAATGTGGCTTAAACATTTCCATGTATAGACAGTTTGCATTTAAGTATGTGCTGGAAATTAGAGTTAAATAATAATAATCATAATAGTAATTTATCCTCACTCTCTTCATATCTTGGGATAACCTGGAGTTGAAAAGCAAAAGGCAATTTTTTTTGTTGTTGTTTGTTTAACCTCTGTCAGCTGCTTTGAACTTATGGGACATATTGCTGTCACAATGATAAATGGGTGTTTTAAGGAACGGTGCTGAGTGTAGTCTTAGCTGCAGCCATGATCACTGCTATCAGCAGAATCTGGTGTTGAACAAACAAACAGGATGATCTGCCCTGGTCCACCAGCTGTAGGCTTCAGGGGAAAGAAGAAATTGCTGTTGCGTGATTTGATTGGACTTGTCATTTTCATTGCTTCATTACGATGAAGTCTTCCTAATTACACACATCAATCTGACTTATTTTGTAAAGAGGTGGCAGTCAGCTGGTATCTAACTCACTCTTAGGTAAAGTGTTTATGGTCTTTCCTCAGTTTTTTGTGAATGGTTCTGGTGAAACAATATATTCACCCTAGTCCAGGTCTGCATAGGACTGCAGTGCAAACTACCGTATGTTCCCCACCCTGTAAATCACATTCAGAGATGATCCAGGTGGTGTTTGAATTATTATAGTGTATACTGCTGGAAGACAAACATTTTGGCCTGCGAGAGGTTTAATATCTTATGTACACAGATGGCTAAAGATTAGAGCGGTGCAAATATAGCTAGCGTGGTGCCAGTGTTGACCTGCTGGATTAATAGCAAATATTGTGCTGGTTAATGTGGTGACCGTCGTGTCAAACACACAGATGTGGTGTGACATTACTGTAGTGGTGTGAGGGATTGTGAATTATGTATGGATTTGGTGCACGAATTCCATCTGTGTCCTCATTCCCCGAGCTTTAATTCTCATTGTTCATTCTCTCTCATGTTTCTTTTACTCTCTTCCTTCCTCACGTGGAAGATTTAGGGGCGGGGTTAGTTTGATCGACAGGTCTGGTCACCAATGAGCTGAAGTCGAGTCTCATACATATTGGGCAGTGTCCTCGGGTTCAAGGATCAAACCTGCTTCCTCACTCGCTCCAAACAACCACCATGGTGACGCCAAACTCCTCGCTCATTGACATCACGCTCGCTTCGTCCATACAGCCTATGGTGCAGAAGGTCAAATGAACTGAGTCAAACCACAAATCTCCCCCTTTGTGTCCCACATCTCTTTACTTAAAGCTGCCCAGCTCCATTTGGATTTAGCACCGACACTGAAGCAGGAGCTGTGACAGTGTTTAAAGACCAGTAGAGCTGAATGACAGAAAATTCTAGATAGAAAAATCTTTGATCTGTCAGTCTTGGAGATTTTTGTAGAAAGATGACAACATCCTGCACAATGTTTCATGACCACACACCCACTACAGATGGACATTTTCTATTATTTTAAATGCCACCATTAACACTATATGCATGGCTTTATTCAGAAGACATGATCATTAGCATAGCTGGAGCTTCATTACCTGGAAAACCCTTGAAGCCAGAGCCATTGTGGGCGAGAGCTGCAGCCTCATGCCGCTCTTGCTTAATGTGGGAGCTGCTGTCGTTCAGAGCTGTCTTTCCTCTTTATTTCGCCCTTGCGATGTTTTGAACTTATCTGCTGTCAGACAAAAAACTCCAGAAAATTGGCAATTTTACATTTAATCCAAATTGCCCCATTAGCTGCTCTTTCACAGTAAAAGCCTCCCAGCTTTGCAAAAAAATTAAAAAATAAATTTAAAAAAATCACTGCATGGCTTTCATACAAATGACTCCTTGAAAGCTTATTTCATCCATGATAGCAGTATTAAATATACTCCTGTGAAACTGCCGTCATTATCTTCTCTCTGTCCACACTCACGTGTCCCCTGAAGGGTGAAAAGGTTAATGAGTTCAGTGGCACAGTGTTAAGATGTGAGTGTGAGTAAGTGCATAAGAAGTCAAACAGGATAACAGTTGACATGTGGATAATTTAGGATGTTGCCAGTGACTGTGCACTTTTTGTTAAATTAGTGCTGGTAAATTAAAAACACCTAAAAGTGTGTAGCTGCACCTCATGTGTCGTACTAGTACTTTGAAATATAGACTGTTTTTTCTCAAAAATAAAGTGATATTCAATTTCAAAGCTGGGACTCTATGTGGTTGAGGAACACCAACTAATAAATGAAACTCAGTGTGCATGGGAATATTTCACAATAAAAGCCTGGCTAAGAAATTGATGGTGTCTACTTAAATAGTGAGCTTTTATTTTGAAATTGTTAAAACAAGTGTTGATTTCATTTGTTTTTTGAGCTGCTTCACTCCTGTTTGAAGCATCAAAACCAGGTAAACTATACTTATTAAACAGAGGACATTTTAAAGAAGGACCTGCCTGTTAACTTCTGTAGACGAGGTAAAGAAAGTCCGCTGTCTCTATTTGAGGATTTACAGTATGTACACTTTCAGAGGGATGCTTTAAAACTAGTTCAACATTTTTGTAAGAAGGATTATTAGCATTTTAACAATGAGTGTTTTGTACATATTAAACAAACAACATATAATATTAATAAGTGACCTTTACAGGTGCTGGCAGGTGGATTTTTTCCCTTCCTCCTTCCCAGGTCTTCACCTTTGCCAAATGGTAGCTCCATATTTTAACAGATCGATCTGAGGGTGTTATCAATGTTCTCATCTAACTCATGAGAAGAAAGTGTGTGTTTCCCAAAATGTCAAGCTATTACTTTAGGCAGCTTATGCAGTCAAAGTCCTAACATATGGTGCCATTGTTACGAAATCGCCTGAGATCAAAAAGCAGCACGAGGCAGAGAAATGCTGGCTTCACCTCGCCATCAAGCTTTTCATGTCTTCTTTTTAACGCAAGTCACACAAGCCTCTTTGAACAACAAAGACATTGATCATCGCAGCCGCGCTGTATTGTCCTGGGATGAGGAATCGATATATCGGTCGGTTCATATTTATGGAGGAGTGGGCAGTGATGACTTGTTGTTTTTCTCACTTTCATTGAGAATGATGGGGACAGAGACGATTCAGTCCCTCGTTAAAGCCGAGGTGTAAGTGGTTGCAAAGACAAAGCTGCTCGATTTTGTTCCTCAGAAAGACCGTAATAAATCAAACTCCTCTGTTGTATATTATCTCATATGTTGGGTGTTGCAAGTGCTTCTATATACGGTAATTCCTGAAGGTGAACCACAACACTGCATATATGAGAAACTGCAGCTCGTATATTGTGAACTGCTGCTATTCATGTCAACATGTGCTTATTCTCTAACACTGCCTCTCCTCTGTTTGTGTCTTCCAGGTATTTATGAGCAGACATTTCTTATATAACTGCAGCCAACCAGTCCTGGATGTAAAGATAGCCTTTTGTCAGGTGTGTGTTCCTTACAGGTAAAAAAGGTACAGTATTCATTCACTTCCATTTCCCCTTCATTGCTATGTATGTTTTCCTATTGTTGTGTTTTTGTGTGTGTACAACTAATGTGATAACTCCAGAGCAGTTCACAAACATTAGCAATAATTAATTAATGCTAAAGACAAAAGGCTGCTTCAGTGTAAATATCCTTTGGATTTGTTTTCAGAGGGTCTGTGGGTCTGTGTTGATAATTCATTATGCAAAGCTAAAAAAATAATGAAGGAAGACCTGATTTTCTGCTTAAGTTCGATACCTTCGAGCGTTTATCTGTAACTGAGATCTCTGCTGAAGATAAAACAGTGAAGTGTCTTTATATCTGAAGCTTAATCATGTGCCTCTCCCCCTCAGAAAATGCAAAACTCATTTGGGGATGTAATTTGTTAAAGTCTGTGTGCGAGGACTGTGTGGTTTTCCACAGGCTACAATCTAAACGCCACAGTCCAATGTGCTGAAATAATGAGATCATAAGTTCGGATGACCTGTCAGCCATGTTAACTTTTACTCCTATATCCCATATATTTTCCCATTTATTAATTTTCTCTGGTGTTTCTGAGATTTGTACATCCAGTAGTAACCAGTGGTGCAGCTTTGCTTGGTCTGTGAGCTGTGTGGTAATTACAGAGTCTGTAATTAACTGATATTTTTGTTGTGGCACCGTTTGTATGACTGCTCTGCCCAAGTAATTATAGCCTGATTATTGTGTGCACATTAGTAAGAGAATAATGTCTTTAGTGGAGTAAAGACATTAGTGGTACTAATGTCATTACATGGATATTACAGAGGTTACATTTGTGCATGGAAAACAGTGTCAACTCAGCTCTGCTGTATGTGCTGCCATGTTTATGCTGCTTTCCACTTTTTGAAAAGTGTATAAACATACAACATACAGCAGCAGCTAAATACATAGCAACTGTTTAGTGATGATAAATGTAACTGCACAGTGTTAATGATACATTTCACTCTTATTAATGTTTCATTCCAGGTGTTTTATTACTCGTCAGGTAAGTAAATATCTACATTATCTTCAGCACCACTAAGTGTTTTTCTGTATGTTTCCCTGTCGCAGGGTTTTGGAAAACAAGTGGATGTGTCATATATTGCCAAGCATTACAACATGAGCAAAAGCAAAGTGGACAACCAGTTCTACAGTGTGGAAGTGGGAGACTCTACCTTCACAGTTTTAAAACGTTACCAGAATTTAAAGCCCATTGGCTCTGGAGCTCAGGGAATTGTCTGGTAAGTACTGAACGGCGCATTTCTTTTATGTCCTGTTTTATATCATATCTTGCAGTTTGATGTGCTTTTACGTAATATTTAATGTGCGATTATCTCATTAGGCTCCTCGTTGTTGTTCTAATTGTTCTGTAGTTTATTGCTACTGAAGATTATTAAGGAAGAATCATTCTTGCTTCTTGTTTTCTCTGTTGGACTGAATATTTGAAGTTTCCATTATTAATTCTTGTTATTTGGCAACAGGGAGGTCATATTTGTTTTTAGTCCTCTTGAAAGTGCTGGTGTGGTTCCATTAGGCCTGATCAGTTATAGCATGTGGATACACAGCTTGCAGCCATGTGACTCAGAAATGTTGTGATGAAAGATAAAAAATGTAAAATGAAAGTATAATGGCTGAACAGTGAAGATGAAGAGCTTGTGATTGAAGATTTCTGAAGCATATCTTACTTTGTTTTGTTCAAATTTTGGATTTTAATCTTAAAATACCAAATAGACAAAGTTGTTTATCTTTATCTGATGCTGACAAACCTGATTTATATTCACACTAAGAAAAAGCCTTTGTTTTATATTAAGTTATGATAAGATGAAAATTCCTAATTAATGATGGTTAATTATTAATGTTACATTGAAATGTCCTCATGTCTCGATCAGATTATTTAATTTCATTTTTAGAGTTTGTAAACAAATGTGACTAGAAAACACTCACACAAATCTCTGCCATACCACAATCAATCCTCTCAAATTAACAATTGAGGCCTTAAAAAAAAATCCAAATTTTTATCTGATTTACTGTGTTTACAAAGGAAATGTACTCTGCATCTCATTGTTTGGGATTGTAGACAATATCATCCTGTATATGTATGTGCACAGATAATAATACATTACAATCAGGAGCAGTGAAAATAAAACACACTAAGGATAATTGTTGCTGCTTCTTTAATAGAATGGAAATTGTAGTCCAGTGTTTTTCATTAGAAGCTGATAATTACTGAATACTAAGGTGAACGTCAGCACTTTTGTTGTATTTTCATCATTCATGTGCAAGGTCTGGTTTTGTATCCTCTCCAGTGCTATGAGCTGATGACATACCTGTCATACAAAATATGGATGTATGGCCCATAAGAGCCTAACAAGATGGGCACTTAAGTGAATCCTTAATCCAGATTGCAGGGGGAGCTTGTATTCATTGTAATTCAACTCACGGCTGCCCTGTCAGAATGCAGTGGAACGACTGCCAAGGCTCCACTTAAAGGAATGCATCTTACAGTCTTTGTCAAATGACCACACAGATCTCTGAGTTATATTTATGTTAATGTTGTGTCGCCGTGGTGATATAGCCTTCTCAGAAGTCCCTCCTGGGCACGACCCGAGTTGACATGTTTTATTTCAGTGTGTCTTATGTCATGTTTGAAGATTCACTGGCTCTCAACACCGCTGCCCTCCACTTGCCCTCTTTCATTGTCCTCCCTTTGCTTCCCATGCCCTCAGTCCTTCTTTCCTTTTCCGTTCCAAAGCAATTTTGTGCATTTGCAAAAGGAGGCTTGGGAAGGCTGTAGCAGCTAAGGCTGGGATTGTGCCCATTTGAAGGATATTGTAGAGATGGATGGCAGGGAGTGCAAATCTAATTTAACCTGCTCTGCTGTGTGCTGCCTGACTGTGCCCACAGCTGTCATCTAGTGTCATATGGTGACGGTATTACCACAGCCAAACCACATCAAACCCCAAAGACTGATATAATATCTGATTTCAGAGGTCAAATGGGATTCAGTATAAAAAAAAAATGTGTAATTTAGATGTTAACAAATACATTAACAACATACTATAAGATTGTGACATGTGCACTTTACTGCAAGATGGGGCTGGTCATAAAATGATGATGGAATGACTAAAGAGTGATTTGCTAGCTGTGCATTATCTTCAGTATAATCCCCAACATAATCACATTTGCATAAACATCTGTCTGATTTTACACACACAGTTGGATTGCTCCCTGCTAACAGTTACAGCTAGCGGATGCAGACAATATGCATACAAGCAGACAGAGATCTTAAAGCTGCTTTGTCGACGTCGACATTAAGTACGCATTCTGTACACATTCTTATGCAATCAGTAGACTTGTCCCAGTAAAGCCTGAGAACATGGTAATGAGGGAAAAAAACTTGTTTTCGCTTGTCTTTGCTGCAGTTAAGACTCACTCTGCCAATGTTGTCGCCCACAAACATCCCAATCTGTGCACATCTCTGCCCTCATGACTCGTGTGCTCGGCCAGGATGAGCTTTCAGAAGCATCTTAGGGGGGATGAAGGCTTTAAGTAGTTTAGCTGGTCATGACATCATCTTTCACTCAGCTAGAAAAGTGATGACTGCCTCAAATCCCTATTGGATCAATGCTTTTATGAAGGCTCCACTGTTTCCATGGTCACACATCATCCCTGGCCTGCCGTCTCCACAGAGACTTGGCGAACCACAGCGTGTATCTCACCCAGCCGTCCACAGTAAAGCCTGCATACAGATGCCCTGAAACTCAATTTACAGCATCAGAAAAAAAAGGCACACTCTGAGATATAGCTGTGAATGTGATGTGACATCTTTATGACTGCTTTTTTTTCTGTACTGCTGTTCATTGAAAGCCAACATAAATTGGCGCAAAGAGCTGAAATCCCAGAGGTTTCTCAGGAGTTGGGATTGTGTTGAGCCAGCAAAGCACTCACTCGGCTGTAATGGTCACCAGAACGGTTTGGGCCACTTGTGGAAAGAGGAACCAGATACAAACAACTCTCATATTTTCTCCTATTTCATTGCATTGTTTGTAACTTAGCAACATTAATATATTGATAATTGGAAAAGCGATAAATCAGTTTTTATAATGTGGAAATCATCATCATTAGAATGAGATGAAAGTAGCACAAACCTCTGTGAAGGAATAATCCAGCTGGACTGATGCTATAGACTGAACACTGTTTCCCTCTTGTGGTGAAATAGCAACACTACCTTGTTAAAACATTTAGCCATCATAACCAATAGAGGTGCACCGATCGATGGGTGAATCGATCACGATCAGCCAATCATGGCCTGATCGACGAGATTGGTGATTGGCAAATTGACCCAAACAAAAGGACCAATCATGTGCTGTGTTCATTCTCAATAGTTTGTAGGATACACACTGTATGTGAGCAACCTGTTACATAAAACAAAGGCTTGCTGGTTAAAGTCAGTTTAATAAAAGAAATGTTTACAGTTTATTTTGGTGGCTTTATTTGAATATTTTGTTATCATCTACAAGTTTTAATTCATAACAATAGGCTTATACATTTAGGCCAGCAGTATATTATTAATTTGGGCATAATACGCATTTATATGTGATCGGTATCGACAGGTCCAAATTTTTGGTGATCGGTGATCAATGATCGGCCTAAAAAAATCCTGATTGGTGCACCTCTAATAACCGATTTTCAGGGTTTTTCAGGGTCTTGTCCTCTGATGTAGCACAAAATTGAACCATTAGCTTCTTGGCTAATACCCTATCCCTCTCACAAAAAAGAAAAAAAAAATCATGGAGATGTGTGTAGAATTGGTAGAAAATCAGCTATTCTCACTCTATCCATAAATAAATATATCTGCCTGTCAGCATACCTGAAGCCTGAGAACCAACACATATAATCTGTATGTGGTCATTTATTCGGCCTATGATATTTTTACAGATACAAATTACGAGTTTAAAGTAGTAATCTGCCTCTTTCCACGGGTCTTCGTTTCCTAGGAGATGTGAAAAACCCTCTTTTCTGTTTTCGTGACATTTACCACAGATTGTCACAATCACACACAGAAATAATCACCCAGCTATGAATGCTAAAGGAATACTGATCTCTGTGGCATTTCTTTTTCTTCTGCAGTGCGGGCTATGACGCTGTCCTGGACAGAAATGTAGCCATCAAGAAGCTGAGCAGACCCTTCCAGAACCAGACCCACGCCAAGAGGGCATACCGGGAGTTGGTGCTCATGAAATGCGTCAATCACAAAAATGTGAGTGTGTTCAGCTGAGAGGAGGAGGAGGAGGAGGAGGAGGAGGAGGAGGAGGGGCGGGATGCAGGAAGATGGAGAAAAAAAACCTCACTTTTTAAACTGTACCCCAGCTCATGTCTATTTCTGGCTCTGGATAAATCCCTCCGCAACAAAACGCAGACAAGCCACTGCAATGTTGTGACCGTGCTAAATTCCATGCCTCCAGAAATGTACCGAACTGGCAGGAGAGTGAAACAGAGAGCACTTCCAGGCATGAATGTAATCACCAGCGCTGCAGTTTGTGCTCCTCTGTCTCCTCTTTCTATCTTCCACATTTATCCCCACTCTTTTGTTCCGACTCACTTCTTCGGTTTACTCTGCGTCTCGCTCAGCAGTGTCCTTCGCCGGGGTCATTAGTACCCACTTACATCCACAGTCCCCTGCTTTCATTTCCTGTGTGTACGTCGCTGTACATTGATCCTCTATGTTTCTCTTTCAGATTATCAGTTTATTAAATGTCTTCACGCCACAGAAATCATTAGAGGAATTTCAGGATGTGTAAGTACAGTAAACCCTCCTTTTGCATAATTAAAAATATTAATTTAGCATGTGTCATATGCTGGAGAAGCTATTTTGTTATGCATTATGCCCTCATTCATCTTTCACACCTGCACAACCGCTGGAGTGTTGTAGTCAGTGAAAGTACTCTAGGTGTAATCGGAGGATGCTGGAGGTGTCCTGTTCTCATACTGAATGATAAATGAGACTGTGTTCACTTTTAGAACAATCTCCAGCTAAACAGCACTGCAGTGGGATTCATGTGTCATTGTGGCTCAGGCAGAAATGGTAGAGAGGCTTTCAAAAAATGTGTTAGTAGAGAACTAACTCATCAAATGCCATATAAGTCATTGGTGAGTCATCTGATAAATCTGTCAAACGGTCACCAGCCTTTAAAAAAAAAAAAAATCTTTTCTCAGGTATCTAGTGATGGAGCTGATGGATGCCAACTTGTGCCAGGTGATTCAGATGGAGCTTGACCATGAGAGAATGTCCTACCTGCTCTACCAGATGCTGTGTGGTATCAAACATCTGCACTCAGCCGGCATCATTCACAGGGTACGAACTCCAGCCTGCCTCACTTATCTCGTATAACCGGTGGGGTTTGATTTGAGTTGTGTGCTTTTAAATCTTGTTGTGGTGCCAGTTTGTAATTGGACAGAAACCTTGGCATCACCTGAGATGCTATATAGTGGCAAATGAGGACAAATGGGCAGTATGGAGGAAGTGCTGCAGTGATCAAGTCTACTGAGGGACAGACATGACCTTTTACACCTCACCTCAAGTAAACAGAGCATTAGAGCAAGTTAGCAGAGACGTTAACACAGTTCATTAAAAATGCAGCTCCTAATTACCTCCCATAAAGTGGAAAATTGTCTTTTATACCTTGATTTTTGTGTAGATTAAACAAAAGAGATGAGTTTCAGACAGAGCCTCTTGTTTCCTTTTTCCATGAATAACAGTAATAGATGATAGTTAAGTAAAATCCCTGTTAAAAGGATTCGACACAGTTTCTAATGTCAGTCTTTTCCACTTCTCCAGGATCTCAAACCAAGCAATATTGTGGTGAAGTCAGACTGCACCCTGAAGATCTTGGACTTTGGTCTGGCCCGGACTGCAGGCACCAGTTTCATGATGACCCCTTATGTGGTTACTAGATACTACAGAGCCCCAGAGGTCATCCTGGGAATGGGATACAAAGAGAATGGTGAGAGTTTCTAATAACTGGACATGTATGATGCACCTACTGGATCAAAGTCAGACAGCTTTAAAGGATACCAACAGAGTCAATTTATTATTATGTCACTTTCTTTAATAATGTCAGTACAGCCAATTTTACAGAAACTCAGCTATCTTCTTTGATAGTGAACCAGGATGTAGATTTACTGACTTTAAGAAATTATTTTAAGCATGTCTGTGATAGCTTTGTGTATTTTTGAAACCATTAGACTCCAATGATTCACCTGCAGCAGACCAGACAGCAGGAGCTTCTTATTATACATATATATATATTAAAGAAAATCAAATTATTTCTCCTTTCATTGGCATTAATGATCAGGGAAATAAAATTACACAGATGTCACATGATGTTTTAGTTTGATGATGATGAGTCCAAATGAAAGTAGCTTGTAAGGCTGTGAAGGCTGATCAACAATTCTGGTCGAGTTCCACTTGAGCTACAGTGAATTGAAGTGTTGGAGGTATGAGTCACTGATTAAAAGCCCCCACAACATCAAGACATGTGATTGAAAGCCTGCCGAGCTGTGACTCATTAGCCATATTCCTCTCAAGAATGGAGGGCTGTGGGCTCGGAGGCTTTGGATTTCCTGCCACTAGTTAGTCCTTCTAAAGCTCTGCTCTCGTCTTTTTCCTCTCTTCCTCTGCCGTCTGTCTGGATCTGTATTTCATTCTAATTTATCTCTATGTAACACGCCTCTCACTAATTAGTTCTCTCTCATTGAATAACAGCTAGTTTCTAATCACTGTTGCCTCCCAGAAGGCTCACTGTGGATTACACTAACCTTTGCCTTCCCTTTCTTTTTCCTTCTGCTTCCTCACCCCTCACCTCTGTCTATGCAGTGGATATTTGGTCGGTGGGGTGCATTATGGGAGAAATGGTGCGCCACAAAATCCTGTTCCCTGGCCGGGACTGTATCCTTGTTAACATACAGAAAGATTATCTGATGGTAACTCCATTTATTTGTTTTTATCGTTGCTGGGAATCAACAATAAATATGTTTTTTGTTTTAAATATAACCATCCATGTTGGGTTTTAAGAACATTTTAGCTGATTTTATGAGGGAAATAGAAGCTGCAGGTTGTTCATAACATCCCTTTCAAACTATATTTTGGTCAGTTTTTACCTCAGTTTTATCATTTTACATTTCTTAGCCACAGCTTTTCCACGGGGCCTGATGTTTGCTGTATGTTACCGAGGTGAACTAAACCACACTCACGCCTGGAGGGCTTTATAACACACTTCTTTTAACGCTTTTCATATAACCTACAGTAACATCATGAGCTTTATTTAGTCTCCTACATCCTGGTGAGAGGAAGCTCTCTCTCACCTGAGTGTTTAGGAGCGTGCTATTTGCAGTGTTGGTAAAGTGCTACCTGGTGAGCTCTCTCGCAGTGAGAGGGCTGTAATTGCATCCCTGAGATAACTTCCTTCACTGGGGTGGATTTGAATGAGCAGTCCCCATGCTGTGTTAGCGTGCACATGTGTGCACATGTGAAAATCCTGCCATCTGAGAGCACCTATGTGTGAGTCAGACGCAGTTATTAAGCATTCAGCAATGAAAGATTAATATATTCCCTTTGAGCATTTCTTATTAGCAGCTTAGTTGAACTCATTTGGCAGTGCAAGGAAAGGTCAAAGGTCAAAGAGGAAGTCTATTAGCATCACATTAATTAGGATTATGCAAGGTAGAAATCATTTTACTGTATATTTTTAAGGATAAGTTTTGGGGTATTATGTATTTTATTTTTTTCTCAGTGCCATACAGATCCATTGTTATCCAAAACTAAATAAAGCACATGCACAGTACACATGGACCTATACAGTCTATGTTCATACACAATAATAATAGACAATAGTTCCCAATGTATGCACTATTTGCTGCTGTTTGAGTAACAAGAGCAACAGAATAAACCTTTCTTGAAAATGAAAGTGTGTATTTGTGAAAATGTGACTTGAAACTCAGCGCTGCAGATGAGATAGTGAAGTTGGATTGTAGCTCATACGGATGGGCAGCCATGCATCAAGCAGCAGGCTGCTCAGATGTGCGTCTATGACTCTTAAAATTTGAGACATCAAGGTCTGTGGCTGTGCAAACAGTGTGCTGCTCCTTGTTGATATCTGCCTCATTGCTCTGTTGGAGTCCCCTGTAAATCATTTCATTTTCACGTCCCTCCCAAACATACCAATGTTCAAGTGCATCAGTTAAGCAAAAGCACATATATGGCGACTGTAGACATTTTAACAAAGAACCCCCACGTTTCTTGTTCCACTGCAGCCTTCCTGTGTCCACTACAGTGTTTGGCAGGAACAGAGATTAATGGCAGTCGCACATGGATGCAGATAAATTGTTGTGCACACGCCCGCAGAGGAGATCACTTGTGGGCTGCTGCATGTTGGAGCTGCAATGCTTTGTTGATTTAGACAGCAGCATAAATATAGAATATCACAGCCTTTATCCCTCAAGATGATGATTTTATGTTTTTGATTAGCAGTAAAACACAACACACGACCCGTGTGTCTGCAGGTGCTTGTGATAATACTCCACTCTCTGCAGATGTGAACATGCAGTCCTTGAAAGATTAATGCTGTGGAAAACTAGAAAACCCTGCAATGAGCTCAGCAATATCTCACTCCTTCTGTCTCTGCTCTCACAATGACCTGAAATCCTTATCATCTAATACTCCATCCATTCTTTACTGTAGATCAATGGGGTGTACTCGTGCTCACTCCTGCTAATCTTCTGCTTATAGATCAGCTCTAGACCGGTACCCTGCCGTTGATAATCTTAATTCACTTCACAGAGTTTTCGACCTGAAGTATTGACGTGAGGAAAAGTTATTGACACCTTCTTGAGTGTCTGTCGAAGGGTGATATAAAACAGAGTCACAGGACAGCAGGGTGTAGGGTGACTGGTTGTTCGATGACGGATTAGCACAGCAGCTTGTTAAGTAGGTAGTTATGGGTGGCAGGGGAAATAGAGGTGCAGTTTGCTTTGGTAGGTAGATCAGTAAAATAGGTATGCAAGGGCATGTAATGCATTATGTTATGCTAGAATAACAGCAGACTATCATCAAGTTATTATTATAGAAATATATTGAGTGTACTGTGTTATTATAGTGCATTAATTAAGCCCTATTTAGACAGGATTTACTTCTCTTGAAAAAGTGGGGTGATTTTTTAACATTACTTGCAATGATTAGTTATTTTAGGCCCATACAGAGCCTGTGTGTGCCTGTATGTCACCGCCCCACTCTAATAATCATCACAGTCATCATTTTCTACCGTTTTTGGCAAACTCCTTGGTCCTTCTGTAATTTAAATCTGGCTGGAGCGACGACCTTGTGTTTTAAAGTGGTTCACTGAGGAAGAGCACCTTCTACTTAACCTACATTTTAATGAACCCAGTGTGAATTTCACCCTTGTGCAAAGGAGAATGTACTATTTCATAGACAGAAACACGTAACAGCAAACACAGAGAAACCAATGTGGTGAGGGAAAAAAATTAAAGCTATCAAGAGACCGTGTAAAAGTTCATCACATAGATGTAGTCGTAATGTCACAAAACAGCCGTTATTCACACTGTATTCCACAGTGTGTAGCCCTTGTGCTAACCCCGTAGTCACACCCGATAAACAGCCTTAATTAGCTGCTTTGGTAGTGTTACACATTTATAGCAGCTCTAACCCTGAGTGCAAACAGATCAGTGTATACCTCCAACCATCAGTGTATACAGCTCCCAAAATAGTTGTGGCTGATCCAGCTGCAGAAGACCTCCTCACAAACCGTTACAGGAGGAGGGCAAGAGATACAAGACTAAACCGAACCAACTATACCCTCTGAAAACAAAGCATACAGGTTTTTCACAGCTATTCACTCACTAATGTAGGAGTTAGGACTTTAAGGCAAGTCATTCAAATTATTAAGTTTCACAGGAAAATATAGAGAGGAATTCTGACTTTAAAAATTATTCAAATTACCAATTAACTAGAAAATAATTAAATATCCGAGTGCTACAGGAGTAGACTTTGGACACCACATTCTTTATTTGACATTCGGCTCACAGTTTAGTTGTTTGACTCTCATTGCATCGTTTTTGATAGCAGCAGGAAGAACCTATGTTCCCAATGCCATACAGCAAGCAGATACACTTAGCAACAAGCTGGTTACCTTTTAGCAGCTGAAGAGTCGACCGGGTCTCCAGTGCAAACAGGTGTAGTACCCCCAGTGGCCACTAGAGGTTGTCTCCAAAAACCTCTGGGCCCAACTGAATTGAATTAAAAATTGGTAATTTTCAATCATGAAATATTCAGTTGCTGTGATGTTTTTAGCTGAAGTCAACTCTTCGTATGAGCCATCCAGTGGCACATCTGAAAATCTTTCATCATGAAGTAGATATTTGGCTTTAAAAAGAGGAAGATTTAGGGGTTAGCTTGATTGACAAGTCCTGAACTTGAGGCTCCTGCACATTGGACAGTGTCCTCGGGCTCAGAGGTTGGACCCACCTCCTCAGTCCTCCCTTTATATCCAAATATTGTCACTTCTGGCTCCAAACAACCATCTTGGTGAAATTCAGATGCCAAACCCCTGGCGAGTCCACAAACTAATGTGTGATATCATGTCCATTCTATACACAGTCCGTGGATATGAGCCTCAGTAAATGATGGAGACCAAAAACAGAGAAAAAGGAGCGTGAATATTGGACTTAATCCATTTTAAGCAAGAAACATGACAACATGTGTGCTTGTGCATGTGCCTGAATGCGTCTGTGTGTGTAACCCCAGTGGACATGTGGTCAGTCGGCTGCATCTTTGGAGAGGTGATAAGAGGGACAGTGCTGTTCCCTGGGACTGACCGTATCCTTCTGACTTTCTGCCTCACTCCTGTTTCACCTGGAAACCTGACACACTTGGAGCCCTGCAGCATTTTGTTGTGAGCAGTTCTGCTGTTGCATGATGCCCCATTTCAACATGGGGAATAACTCCAAACACAGTGGAGCATCATGCTTCCTGGCACTGACACTTAGTAGAAACACCTTGAGCTGTCAGAGTGAATCCAGCTACTTGCTAAAGAGCCATGGATAAGAGCCTTAGCGGGTGAAAAAAAAATTGCCTCACTGAGCACTGGGTGGATCATAGCCAATGTAAAATGGAGACAAAACAGAGGAAGTGTGAGGCGTTCCAGCAAAATGAAGGAATAGGGGTCTCTGGTGGCCCTGGCAGCTAACTGTCTGAACTGGCACTCTGTGTGAGAACTTGAGGATGGGAGGGGGTCAGCTGGAGTATGTGGAGGGAGAATATATTTAAGAGGAAAGTTGAAATGCAGGCCTGCAAATGTATGTGCAGTCAGTGACATGCACATTGTCAATATGTCATTATATTGTTGAAACATAAACTAATTTTTGTTGCATGTTGAAATACTTCATCTTTGTTGTTTTTTTATTTCTTCTCACCTTCATTATCATTAGTCCAAGGTCAAAAGATCAAACTTATTTCAAATTCAAAAGGAAATCAATGATACTGTGTGAGGGCAGTACCTGGGTGGACACTGAAGGCTTACACAATGACAGGATGCTGCATATTCCAGGTGTGTTTCCCTTAACCTTGACCTGCCACACCAGACATTGACCAGTGGAACAAGGTGATTGAGCAGCTGGGCACGCCCTCGCCAGAGTTCATGAAGAAGCTTCAGCCCACAGTGAGGAACTATGTCGAGAACCGGCCAAAGTACGCGGGCCTCACCTTTCCCAAGCTCTTCCCCGACTGCCTTTTCCCTGCTGACTCTGAGCACAACAAACTCAAAGGTGAGACCCCGTCGTTCTGAAGGCATTGGATGGCAGTGACATAAGGTGTTTACATCTAACACCAATCTTCCTGTATTCATTTATTTCCCCATGTGCACATCTACATAGTGTGTGAGTCTGTGGTGTTCATCCTAACATTGCTTTAGATGCCAGCATTATGGCTAACTACAGTAGCACTGAAACAAAGTGTGTAGTAAAGGGTGTAAAAATGTATTGTTTATCTCTCAAATGGGACATAATAACAATACACAGATAATCTTGTAAGCCATAAAAAGTTTTACATTGCTTACACCAGGCATGGCTAAGCACTGAGAAGCACAGTTAAAACCTTAATGCCGGGTATAAATCCTGACACAAATATGATGTTCGTCCATTAAATTTTTCAATGAATCATTGATCCCAGCAGTCCGCCCTGGCTCGTTGGTCTAGGGGTATGATTCTCGCTTCGGGTGCGAGAGGTCCCAGGTTCAAATCCCAGACGAGCCCTGTATGTTTTTGTGGGGTGGCAGTGTTTCAATAGGAAGGGAGCCGGGTTGGGAGCCGGGTTGGGAGCCGGGTTGGGAGCCGGGTTGGGAGCCGGGTTGGGAGCCGGGTTGGGAGCCGGGTTGGG
>OOFC01029189.1:31553-51892 GCA_900323345.1 Pseudochromis fuscus | reverse complement strand
TTTTTAAAGGTAAGTACTGTAGTACTCTAACTTGAGTAACATTTTGACCAATAACTTTTATTTGTACTTGAGTAAGATTTGACCATGAGTATCAGTACTTTGACTCAAGTACTGAAGTTGGGTACTTTGTCCACCACTGTGTAAAACCCCTCACTTTGTATCACTCTCATTATTTTGTCTTTCTAGTTTTTTGGGAGTGGCGGGGGGTCATGTCAGGGGAATCAATCTCAGGACCGAGGGAGGAGAGGAATGACACAGCAGCCATCGCTCACCCTCACATCCCCCACTCGGCTCTTGACGGTAAGCCCTGCGATGATGGGAGGAGTGTGTGACAAGATGGGGAAAAGGAGTGATGGGGTCTCTCCATCACAGCCAAGGCCCTGTCAACATGTCTCAACCACTTCTTTTTTTGTACACAACTTTTTTTCTGCTCAACAATCACGACACCCCCTGTGAAAAAAAAAAAAAAGCTCATCGTCAACCTGGATTTTCTGTCTCTCTCTGTCTCCGTCTGGAGTTGTCTATCCTTTGATGTTAATGGGAAGCAGTTATTGGGGTAATCATTCGGCACTGATAAAACCAGACTGCCTGGTGAGATCTCGTGGTGGGTGGCGGCGTGGCGGCGGCGAACAATGAACAGCTGCTGATAATTCAGGCAATCTGGTGTTAAGCCACTTTCTGCTCGCTGCACTCCGCAACATCTGATCCTAAATCTAATTTACTGTTTAATTTCAATGAACTTCTCATTGTCTCCAGCCTGTAACTCATCTAGCATGCGCAGCGTCCTGCACACATCTGTGGGGGGGGAGCAGATAATCATTTTAGAAGCACCATCATTTCATCTCTCAACATTTCCACCCTGGTGACTTTGAAAGCAGTATTTCAAGAATTTTAAAAGTGTGGACGTGAGGGGACTCCGCTTTTCACCTAAAAACCTTGGTGGGTGCTGGTTTTTCACAGTCCACCTGTCAGCAAGAGAAAGGACCTTCAACTGCTGCATAATTTTTTATATTGAGAGCCAGATTTAAGAAAAAAATATTTTAATTTCATGTGAAGCAACCGGCTTGATATGGTGCAAGTAATCAGAAAGCAGTCTTAGAGCTCCTCTGTTTATGGGCAGCAGTCCATGAGCCCCAGCTGAATACTAAGTGCTTATCAGAGGCGGTGGCAGGCCAGAGGCCAGAAAGCAGCACAAGTAGCAGCTGTGTTGTGCTCTACCAGGCCACAAAGATCCACAGAGCCCCTAACTTTGATCCCAAATCCAGCACTATCAGTACAGAGCACTGCGCGTTCCCTTGTACTGCCATTTTTCTTCATTATGTCCACCCACAGACAGCAGAGAGTGGAACTGTGTCAGCCACAGTCTGCTACTGGTTGGCCACCATCGTTTGTTGGCCCGGACAAAGAGCCACCTCTACAGGAATCAAAGACACATTAAAAAGAGCCAGCTGGAGCGTGCTACGCCTAAAAATAGAGTTGAAGCATGTCTCAATATGGCTACACAGACTCATAAAAAACAGAGTGATCATTTCATCAGCAAAAAAATTATTACAAATTATTCTTTGACAGCTTTGTCTGGAAGCTAAATGAAAAAGTAACATTTAACAACTGAATGATAGTGTGGAAGACAGATGAAAGGACTATTTTAATGCAAATGAGGCCAAATTTGTCACTCAGATCTGGGTATTCTCTTCAGTTACTCAGTCAGTCTTTTAATGTGAAACATATTTTCAATACCGCTCAGCTGTGTAACTTTGCTGATGCTAACGCTGTTTCCAGTTAGATTCAAGCTAGTTTCTGAATAGGAGATAATACAGAGCAGTTCTTCTTCTTGCTATCAGGAGGTCGGCATCATGTTTTCTAATGTGCATATCTGCCCTACTGTAAACCATGATGAATTGGTCTTTAACTGCGATCCTTGTTTACAAGATTTAAGGTGACCCCCCCACAATGGCAGGTAATGAGTGCAAATACACTGTGAAGGTTTTACGCAGTGTTGTTTACAATGATTTGTGATTTCTTTCAGCAGCAGGTACATCTCTGCCAGTAATGCTAACCACCACGCCTGGCTCTCAGAAGGAGAAAACCAACGAGATAGTACATCACATTTAATAAATTTCAATTTCAACCTTTCACTGACGGCACTGGTAGCACTGAGAGCACAATTATTATACTGCCCACCTTGTAAATCTTCATGTAGATGTTGGCTAGTGTAATATTTTAGCATTAATGTGTTATGGGTGGTGCAATAATAGCATCCACGTGCAGACACACGGAGCAAGTTCAAATAAAAAAATAATTTCAAAAGAAAGCGCTGCCTGAAAAGTAGGAAAAGTCCAAATGGTCCAAAAGTATGGAAACCCTAAAAGGACGTGGTCAACTATATTTTTATTTTCTCTGTTTTCCTGTAATAACGAGATAATTTCAGTGGTTTTCTCGAGATGTCGAGTTATTTTTCGCGTCATTTCGAGAAAACAGGATTATCTCATTAGCTTGAGAAAATGACCTTGGTTTTCGAGATAACGAGATAATTTTCTGACGATCTAGAAATAAAAACAAAAGTCTGATTACTGTCTTTATCAGGACCATGACTTCCCACTCTGCTGCTGCACAGTGGCTTTACTTCTGTTTGTTTGTGCTTTTGCTCTTCATGGTTTGGAGTTATGATCATTGGACGTTACTGTGGTGCAGTCACCAGAAAATGATCTCGTTATCACAAGAAAACAAAGGTCGTTTTCTTGAGATAACGAGATAATTTATCCCATAATTATCTCGTTAAACCCCTTTATTTTCTTGTCATCTCGAGAAAACAAAGTTTGTTTTCTCGAGATAATGAAAAAGTTATGTCGTTATCTCGGGAAAACTGAGAAAATAAAAATATAGTCAACCACGTCCTTTTAGGGCATCCATACAAAAGAAATACAAACAAGGGAAATATAATCCAAGCTAGGATAAACTCGGTGTAATTCAAATAACACAACACAAGGAGGCAGCCAGAGAAACAGGTCGTCCAACAAAGACAAGACAGAGGCAAAGAGTTAGTGTAGGGGAGCTGTGATTATCAGTGACAGTGAACTACATTAGGGCGGAGCCACCAATCAACAAGAGGGAAACGAAGGCAAGACAGGAAACAACAAACATGATACACAAAAAGAGCTTACCAAAATAAAACAGGAAGAGACAAAATGACACTAAAAACAAAGGAAAGGGAAATCACACAGAATGAAGCAAGACTAAAATCAAAGCCAAAAAACAAGGTTACATAATAAGAAAAACTGAAACCAAGACACCATGTTTTTATAGAGAACTTTGTTGCCGCTGGTGTCAAGGTAAAAACAAAAAATTAATAGTATTTTAGGGAACAAATTAATAAAGCTTCTGAATGAAAATGTCTTTATTTTGATGTTTTTAGTTATCATTAATTAACTTTAACTGTCAATAATCAAATGATTCAAATGTTGCCAAAGCTGAAACTAGATCAAATGTACAGAGAGCAACAGTCAGTCGAGGTCAGGAAGGAGATGAAACATCAAACGCTGCGTCTCCTCACAGCAGCAGATATATCGGCACAGTTTCTGATTAACATGAAGAGAGGGAGGCTTCATTCATCTTTGATTATTAGTAGTAGAAACACCATCATTTCAAATGCAAATGTCTTTGATATTAAAATTTCAAAAGGCTGGTGTCGTCTTACATGTAGTATGCAGATTTATTCATTTATGCTATTTGGGTTGTGTATAGATAGATAATGGTGTCCTTACAAAGTAGATAATGCAGCTTCAGCATTTCATTGGTTGCTAGGGGGGAAAGTAGGTGAATAGTGGAAGTAAAAAAAAAAAAGACTAAGTGGTTGTAAGGTGGATTTAGGTCTCCAGGGAAATTTCTATCCTCGGGTCATAGGCTGATGAAACTACTCTCTAACAGTGATATTTTGTTGGATTGGTCTGTGCAGGCTCAGTGTGTGTTCAGTCATTTTGGGACTGTGAGCAAGACCTTTACAGAAATTGTTCACTCGGATATGACAGTGAGAGTTGTCTTCTATTCAAACAGAGTCACACAACAGAAAATCCATATATGGCAGTCAAAGGACAAGTCACCTGTTGAATGTTATAAATTGGTTTGAACATATTGGCCCAAGCAAACACATTATTCTCTTTGAAGCTGTGCCTGACGGAGGCTTTAAAATCTGTTTCATATTTGAAACAAGAAATCACAAAACTCCATCAAACTGTCTCAGATGTTATCGTCCTGCATGGCTGTGTAGAACCTACTGGTTCTCTCTCTCCACTGTTGTTGGAGCCAATAATGTAATAACAGCCGATAACATAATGAAAGTCCTGAACCGATAGCGTAATAACTTTTGGCTAATAACATAATAATTTATTATATAATTGGCTCAGTTATTACATTTGCAAAGTTTTTTCTTTAACCAGGCCAATAATGTAATAAACAGCCAATAAAATAATAAATTATTACGTTATTGGTTTAGGACTTTTGTTACGTTATTTGCCAGTTATTACCTTATTGGCCTATATTACATTTCAAAAAGGGCAAATTTATTACATTATCAGCTGTTATTACATTGGCATCAACAACTGTCTTCATTCAAACATTCACTTTGTGATTTTTCAAGATGTTTTACAGACAGGATCATATCCTCTGATCTTGGCCAAAATTTAATCATGTGTTTGTTCGATTAAAAAAATACTAAAAATCAAAATAATCGTTACAAAAGGAAAAATAAATGAACAAATAAACACTGAAACATTTGAACAAACAAATGGAAATAAAATGACAGAATGGCCCGGTGTGGTGATAGCACAAAGAAGTGTAATACTCCCGACAGCCACTAGATGCTGGCTCCAAATAACTCAGCTCCAATTCACTTAAATTCGTCATTTTTCAGTCAATAAATTTTCTCACAAGTCATTCTGATGTCATTAGTTACTCTTCTTCTCAGGGATCTGGTCCATCTGAAAATCACTTCATCATTAAGTAGATGTTAGGCTTTAAAATAGGAAGATTTATTGCGTAGACATCGGGCAGTGTCCTGGGGTCTAAGGGTCAGACCCGCCTCTCACTCCTCCCTTTAGATTAGGCTTCAAGTAGATTTGGGGGCTTGGTTAGTTTGACTCACAGCTCTAATTATATATGTCTTCATGTGAAATAGTCACTGTTTAAAGTTTTCTCGTGTGCAATAGACACTGTTAAATTAATGGCGGCTGTGGCTCAGGTGGTAGAGCAGGTTGCCTATGAATCATAAGGTTGTGGGTTTGATCCCCAACTCCTCCTGTCCACACGCCAAAGTGTCCTTGGGCAAGACACTGAACCCTAAGTTGCTCCCAATGGTAGCTAGCACCTTGCATGGCAGCTTGGTAGCCATTGGTGTGTGAGTGTGTGTGTGAATGGGTGAATGAGTTGCCTTGTAAAGCACTTTGGGACCTAGCTTAGGTCATGAAAGCGCTATATAAATGTACTCCATTTACCATTTGATAATAAAGAATTTAGGTTTGTGGTTTGTTTGATCAACTTGAGTCTTGTAGATATTGGGCAGTGTCATGGAGTTCAAGCCCCGCCTCCTCACAGCCCCTTTATACCCAAATATGGTCACTTCTGGCTCTCAACAGCTCTCTCTCAGCCCGCTCCCTGCAGCTTCTCTGTCTGTTTTTGAGACGGTGTTATGGAGGAGTGGGCAAAAATTTCACATTCACACTCTGAAAAACATCCGAGTTCAAGTTCCTCGAGAGAGAAAATATGAAGGACATCTGCTCATGTCTGCATTAGGCTAATTACCAGATATTTTTACTCTCATAATTTGTTTCCTTTGGACACGCTCGCATGCTGTATCTCTCCAAGGCCACCTGCACTGATGATGCTATTTGCATTTCTTACGCCCATTATTTGTGTGATTATGGCAGCACACGAGCTGGACACACTCGGCACCTGTGGCTGCTCAGATAGGGCCACAAAAGATGGTGGATCTGCAGGGGGCTGAAAATGAAGCAAACTGATACACAACCCAAAGGCAAAGGAGAGATAGTTGTGTATCATATTGAAAGTGCTTTCATCTCCGAGCTTACATCTTAAAAGATGCTGGGTTGTTTAATTGGTAAATATTGGACTAACTACATGCTGTGGTCATTTAAAATGGCATTTTTATCTAATGTTTTATTGTCTTTGCCTGACATTTTATTGTTTTTATCTGACATTTTGTTGTCTGTCTCCCGCATTTTATTATTTCAACCCAACATTTTATTGTTTTTACCCAACATTTTGTTGTTTTTAAACTCATTTGATTATGTTGAATTAACCCAGCATGTATTTAGTCCAATATTTCCTCTGCAGTTTGCTGATCCAACCACTTAAAAACACACCAAATATAACTTATTCCTTTAGGGGTAAAACTGACGTTGAATGTGGACAGGAGGACAGTCAGCAGATACAGCAGCTACTGTATGTCCTTCCCTCAGGTAAGGAGGAGCTGACAGTGATACTATTGATTATCACTGAGCTTACCTAGCGTCTATCCGTGATGGAGTAATTGCTATCTCTAGCCTGTGCTGTGTCCTTGGACTCCACTGTTGTCATATATACAGTATATATGCTGTGTGTAGGAGTCTGGGATCCAGATGCAAACAATTACTGCTCACATGACTGACAGTCTGCTGCATGTGCTCCATACACTGATTTATCTAAATCCACAGGAGTTTAAAGATGAAGTACAGTGAAGTAAAAGTCCTGTGCTGAAAAGCTTGATCAGCATTATTGGAACTTTAAATGTAATAGACGTTCACTGTAGGTTCAAAGAGTTCACTCAAATGACAAAAAAATAAATATGTTTTCCTCACATGACCCAAACATGCAAGCAGTGCTTCATCAAGACTATGAAATTAAGAAATTCAACTATAATGTTGTTTTGGTTGTTTGTACCTGAGGTCATGTTACAAGTTGGGATGTTAAATAGGTTTTATGTATTTACATGCTGGTGCCCTGGTTACATTAGCTCCACCAAAGAAGTTAGGTTTTCTCCTCCATACTATTGAACAAATCTTGATGGAAATTATTATTATTGTTGTTGTTGTTGTTGTTGTTGTTTTGAGAAATGGTCAGTTGCTGAGGACACTGTCTGATGTGTATGAGACTGGAGTTCAGATGTCAATGACCCTCCAAATCACCTCTAAATCATTGGAGACCGGAGCTGTCAATCAAACTAACCACAACTAAATCTTCTTCTTTTTGAATATCTGCTTCATTATGAAATGAATTTTAGATCACTGATAAACAAATGAGTTGACTTTAACTAATAAAGCTAAAGGTTTTTCATGATTGAAAATGACTATTTTTGAACTGGAGTTAATTGGAGCAGCATCTAGATGCTATCAGGGGTATTGCACATTTTCCTCATTGACCTCAATTTTGGGTGTTTTTTTTAAGACAAAAAACAGTCTATGAAATGAATATACTGCACAAGGAACAAATGATCATATTTTCGTCAAGATCAGGAGATGGGATCCTGTCAGGTTGTGTTGGGAAAACATTTTAACAAGACAGTGTTGCATTTCACCACATGGGGGCAACAGTGTTCAGTCTATCATATCAGTACAGCTGCATTATGCATCTTCTATTCATGCTGTGCTTTCAAGCTCTTGGATCCAGATCGTTCCAACCTTTTATAATTGACATGTTTAATGATATGCTGTGAGGATCCAGTCCCTCTACTGAGCCATATTTCTTATATCTTAGCCTTGTGATAAACTTGTCCAGGTTGTACCATTCCTCTCACCCTCTGCATGCTGGGAGAGTTGTGTTCACAGAAGTGTTGAGAGCTTTAACTCCCACTGCACTAAAAAAACAACAAGACTTCTCTTTTTGATTTAACCTGCATGGCATTTGCAATTTACACATTCATACATGATTATATGGTGCTCGATATAAAACGCCGTGCGGAGGCTGGAGGAAGACGACGGCTGTGATACCGCCTCGAGATTACTGTCATAATGCTTTAATTTGATTGCTGTTTTAATTTCATTTTTGAGAGGCAGCACCTTTTTAAATGTCTCCGAGGTTTTTTCATCATTTTTTTATTTACACTATAATATTTTTTTTTTTATTATGGACAGAAACCTGAGACACTGGTGGGAGATGAGCTGCATGAGCCAGACTCCTGTGGGGTGTAGTGACGACGGGAGCGCGATGAGACCGAGGCCTCCCGACTGTGCCGACACACACACACACACACACCCACACACACTCAGAGGGACACAGACACATGCAGATTTTCAGACCTCCTGCTGCATGCAGAGTGAAAATCCTATTTGTCACAGAATTGTGTGGGGGGCTTTAATTAATAAGGCTTGTGCTGGTAGAAAATTGAATTAGATGATTACAGTAAACAATGTGGCGGTTATTCCAGGAATTAAATGGTATTTTGGATCCCAGTATACCGCCAGCTACATTTATAGTGGAAAAATGCATAATGCCTGTTCAGCCGACCTGTCCGCTGTTAGTGCTGTGAGCTGACACACACACACACACACACACAATCCATCCACAGAGCTTCATACTCCAGTTGGTGTGTGCTGTCTCTTTATTCTGCTTGCCTCAGCATCGTGTGTTTTCAAAGATACACACTCCCTCCGTCTCCGTGGAGAACTTCTCCCCTACGCCGGCTGCTGGGCAAACACTTGGTTTTTGGTGCGCATCACAATGGCGCTGTGCCCTGGTTTTTTCCAGCCAGCAGAACGACGCGCAGCTTGAGCAGAAATACTGTCTCCCTCCACATGGGAATCCCTCGGTTACAGTGACTAATGTGTTGTCAGTGTCTGCGCCGGGAATACTGACAAATATGGTGCAGTCAAAGAAGTGATATACTGCAGCAGTTAAATAAAGTTAAGTGTATGAATCAAGCCTATATTCCACATACTGTACGTCTCTCTGAGGTATGCTCCGGGTCTTCATTAATCACCACAGATCTCCAGAGTGCTATATAAAGAATATGTACAATAATCCTTATGGATATGAGTCTCATTGTGTGCGTCTTTTTTTTTTAGCTGAGAGCCACAGCTCTGAATAGATCTACCGTATTTTCCAGACTATAAGCTGCTACTTTTTTCTGACGCTTTGAACCCTACAGCTTAAACACCGGTGTGGCTCATGTATCGGCGGCACGAAGCTCGTTAGCTTTTTACAAGCTAGCAAGCTCCACGCCGCCGATATATTTAGCCTCATCACATCAGACCCGGTCAGAGTGGACCACATGAAACTGTTTGAATAAATTCAATAGCAGCTTATAGACAGGTGCGCTCAATAGTCCAGAATATACGGTAGTTAGAAATTACTGATTGCTCTTCATAAGGTCAAACAAAAGGGTTTATTAACTGGAGATTTACACATCACTCAATAAAACAAGGTCTTACACTGACATTACTTATTGCTTAATATTTACAACAACTCCCGCAACGGCCATAGCAGCTGTTTTGCGTCTTTTCCGAGGTTTCTTTAATTTTATTGCTTTTATTAAATCGATTTTATGCTTTTCTTTAGTGTCATGGTTTGGTCAGGCAACCCTTCAACACAGGAAGTCCATAGACCAAATCATTAAATGGTGATGTTGACTACTTGGTGAGGTCCAGTCGAGTCCAGCCCATTGCACTGACACTTTCAGTCCCTCCTCTCTGGACGGAGGTTTAAGGTCCCAAATGTAAAACCCAACGGTACAAAAAACAGTTTTGTTCCTGCTGCTTTCACAGCACTGAACAAATTATAGGGGAATGTTTTGCACATAATTTATTTACTTATCTTGTATTTGTGTATTGTTTGGGTTTTTAAACTTTCTTCTGTACTGGTTTCTTTTATACCTCTTTTTAGCCCTGGTTTTATCCCAAAGGTTTTTGTCTCATTTTATCCTCTTTTATTTCTTTTTATCATTTTTTATGTCCAGATTTGTGGAGTCAAGGGTATTTTCATTTCCATTGTTGTACAGACAGCTCATGTTGACTTTTCATTGTTATATTTGTACCTGGTGTGGACGGCTGGACACATGAACCTAAACTGCAAAACAAATCTACCAATGGGTATCACTAAAGTAACCTTGAACTTTATTGGTGCAACTCCATGTAATCATTTGAAACTAGCTACAACTCAGGAAAGATGAATAGACTTCGTGATGACGCTCTGAACCAACACTTTGTCTGAATGAATGTTAATGTCCGATCATCAAAACATTGCGTGGAAATCTACCAGCTGACATGTTTCTGATAGCTATCATTCATTCCTCCGCTGCCTCGTTACAAAACAACGTGTCATTGAGCCTGCATCTTTTTTGTGCAAAGGTCGCCTTCATTGGCATTCTGCGGCAGGATTAAATCCCCATCACTGTGAGAGAAATCAGTTTCCACACAAGGGACCAAACAAGGCCGAGACAGCCCTGTGAAAAGTTCATTTAAATTATGGATTGCAGTCATTTCTGTTGCATTTTTCACCCTGATTGTTTTTAGTTTCCCTGGAACAGTGTAAAGGTTAATTGTATAATTAAGTGGCTGTTACTGTCTTTGTTATTGTCGGCATGTCGGGAGGGAACCCAAATTATGGGAAAGTATTGCAGCGCTGTTAAAAATGCATTCGTAGATGATGTTGCATATATGAACCTGAAACACGATTTTACATGTGTGAAAGTATTTGTTGTTACATTTAACTATTATTGTGTTTTCTCAACACTTGATGATAATTGTAGTGATTTGTTTAAGCCTCCTCTCCCTCTCTGGAAGCTGTTCCCTTTTCCAGGGCATCTGCTTCAGATACAGAAGTGTCTTTGTGACATTTTCCCATCTCCTCCTCCTCCATCCATCATTTACCAGCATTAATTGCAAGCTTCCAGCAGGTGTTGGAGAGCAGAGCAGTGGCATTCCTCCACAGGCTCAGTCACAGCCTGGAGCACCGGAGTCACGAGGCTCACACACTTTTCCCAGCGGCGGGGTAAAGCCCTAACACCACAGCTAAGACGGGTCCCATTCTCTCCCATTGAGTCCCAAGGTCACAGCCCCATAGTAAGGGTCAAGGTGATAGGCTGGCAGCCGTCTGCCTCATGCATATGGATGACAGACGCTCCATCTGCTCTGCTGCAGAATGCAAATGCACAAGCCTCTTTCTCTGCTCTCTTTTTCTGCCTCAAAGGGCAACCCTGCCAGACCTTACATGGCATCAGTTCCACTTGTTGGTCGCACAGTGATGATTTATGCAAAACCATAATAGAAATGCAAGTCATTGCTGCAAGAAGTCCCCAGCCCCCACCAGCCTTACACCCCCCTCCAGCTCCACCACAGCTAACTCTCTGCCTGATAACATTTATTGTCATTTCGGAAAATTAAAGCCAGACGACATCATTTGTATGCTGTTGTATTCTAGTGCTACATTTATTCTGAATACAGGCTGTATTATTCAGTAATGGATTGCTATCTCATATTGATTTGCAGTCTGAACATGAGTCAGTGACGCTAGGAAAAACTCCAGTGTTTCTCTGCGCCTCCACACTTTCCACAGCTGAGTAACATTACTCACAGTGCTTGACCCTGGCACGCCACATTCTTTCTTTTGTTAATATTCTGCAGCAGGGCAGCCAATGGGCATAGATGCTCTTTTCCAGGAACAGAAACACTCCAGCGTTACACACATTCCCCATGTGGGAGCTGCCCAGAGCAATCACAGTCTCATAGGCTTCCTATAGCAGAACTGGACTAGTTGGTAGTTAAATGCCTTGCTCGGTGGCAGGACTCTTGTTGAACCGAATATTTGATGGCAGTGGCTCAGCGGTAGAGCGGCTGTCTACCAACCGAAGGGTCGGTGGTTTGATTCCCGCTCCTCCCAGTCATTGTTGGTGTGTCCTTGGGCAAGACACTTTACCCACCTTGCCCTGCATGAATGTTGGATGAATGGGTTGGTGGCGGTCGGAGGGGCCATCGGCGCAAATTAGCAGCCACGCCTCCGTTAGCTGTGGCTAGCTTAGCTTACCGCCACCGGTATGAATGGGTGTGAATGAATAATGGTCTCTGTGCGAGCGCTTTGAGTCTGGACTTCCAGAGAAAATCCAAACCATTATTATTATTATTATTATTATTATTATTATTATCATTGCCCACAGCAGCCAATAGGAGCACATCTGTTGGAAAATGCACCAATCTGGAAACCATGACGACCCCCATCATCAATGACTGACTGAACTTACCTGGCTGACCTCTCTCCAAACTCTCTGCTTCTAGTTTTTATCGCAGTGCAGAGACATAAAGATGAGGTCGTCCTCCATTTCTGCTCCTTGGCAACCTCAACGCTGATTGGTTTTCGAGATACCACATGATGTGCATTTTTCATCAAGTTAAAACATTTTCCACTTCTACTCATTGCATTCACTTATTCTGTAATTTTGTTTTTGTGTGAGGGTGTTTTTGAGGGTGATGGGGTTTTATCCAAGGAACAAATGATTACGTTATGGGCAACATCAGAGGCTGAGATCCTGTTTGAAGAGAAAACCCAACAAATCCCACTTTGCTTAGATACCTTGGTGGAGGTTTGCACTCGCTTTTTACTCACAGAAATACAATGAAGTAATAATTATCAAATCATGTCTCAGGTGTTTATCTAGCAGCAAAAAACAATTTTACAACTGGACTTCTGATCTTCATGAACATGACTGAGCATGCTCATGGTACTTTAACCTGCAGGTATGGAAATGTCAGTTTGTTTGTTTGGTCATCATCAATTCACTTAAATACTAAACAGAGGAGCAGGGAGGATGCTCATGTTTTGTAACTTGTAGAGCAGCTTTCACACTGGTCAAGGTGTGTGCAGGTTCGATGAGACCAGAACAGGCCACATCGATGTCTGCAAACTAAAAAAAAAAAAACAGGAAAGATTGATGGTGCTTTTTAAAAGCAGAACCATTTTGTCAGTAATCAAGACTGCGTTTAATGAGGAGATGTCGCGCTGTTACTGGGGCTGCTGCTTGGTCCATAGACTCTGTGTTGGATCCCCATGTGGTCGGCCTTTAAGCTTCTTCTGTCTGAAGTGCCCGTCTTTGGGGGGAGAGGTGGGGGGTCTGAACATATACACAATCCTCTTTTGCAAATGTCACCCTGATGTGTTTAAAAGAGCTCCATTGTGCTCTGCCTACCAAGAGCCAGCAGGTGTAATTACTACTTTTGTGGAGCATGATAAATAGCTTTGCTATTCACCTAATCCAATATGCAACCTCAGAATGTGCCCCACACAGCTGAGGCATGCTTACTCGTTTTCATGTTAGATCCAATGAGCAAATGTGTTTTTCATGTTTTTTTTTCTGTTCTAGTGGTGGTGGTGGTGGGGAAGAGTAAAAACACTCACTCACAAGTATGGATTCTGTCTGGTCTTATCCAAAAAAAAAAACTTTAATCAAAGTAGAGACTCTGTAATGACCAAGTCCAAGAAATGTTCAGTGGAGGAGAAACGATGACAATAAAGCTGTCATGTTGGCTCTAAATAAAAGTCGTCTGCTGTCAGATGATGATTATGGGCTGAGGACAGTGAGATCCAGACCCAAAGAAGGACAAAAGTCCCTGGGGGTGAGGGTGGATGAAGGCAGATGAGAAGATAAAAATGTCCTTTCCCTTCACTAAGTGCTCCTATGCATGGCCGTGAGAAAACCTGAATGTCACTTTGTAACTTTGACCTGCTCCAAAGTTGGAAAGTCAAATTTAGTCTATTAAAGCACATATTCACATCATTCAGACGGTGACGAAGCACTACAGCCTGGGGAACACTTTATTTTGTCAGTGTCCTTGTCAGCATTTACAGCATAATCCTTTAACACACTAATATAAGGAGCTTTTTAAATGATTTCATACACTTGTTATGAAGGCTTTTATCATTTCTGATAACACAAGTGCTTATAATGTGTTAGAGGGCTGTCATTATTTAATTGTTGACATTCTACAGATTACAGCTGAATATGGGATGGTTTAGACACTATAACTCTTTAATCATACAGTAAAGGACACAATATACACTGTAATAAGATTTGTGTGGAGCTGCATGATGTAGCAATACAGACATTTTCATATGTTTATTAATGGACGTGTTTGTCAACAGTTATAAAGCTGTGTTCACACAAAAATGCAGAACAAATTTTCACCTCTTGTTACTTGTACAAATGCGGCTGCTGGACTGAGTTTGGAGATTTCACCGATGTTATTTCACAAATATTCACCATCAACAGCCAAAACGGGTAAAACCCAGACGACCACGATGTCCACTTCATCCATCAAGAAAAAGATTGCAAATATTGCTGCTTTTTAAATGTTGTGAAAAAGCTCCTCTTCTTCTTGGTGCAGAGTCAAAGTCGTGTCATAAAGATCTGGACGACCACAGACAGCGACGATAAGCCTGTCCTCCATTTGGGGATGTTGGAGAATCTCAGCGGTGTTTGGTTTTTGTGACACCACATGAAATGTTTTCACTCACATTAAAGGGGGCTTATTATGGAAAATCCACTTCTTAAAGTCTTTTATATGTATTGTTTGGTATGTGGCTGCCTCCAAGTCCACTGACTGTGAGATTTTAAAACCACCTCATTGTTGCATGAGCTGCTTGAAGAGAAATACCTGTGATGAAATGAGCTGTTCTGGATTCTGATAAATTGTGATGTAACAATATATTACTGACAGGGTCTGACAGACGCTGCATTAGCCAATCCCTGCAGAGTATCCCACGTGGTCTCTCACAGCGTCAGATGCGTAGGATCCGCCTTCTTGGATTTCTCCGTTACAAGAGAAGTTTGGCTGCGACATGAGTTCAAGCAAAACTCTGTTTGAGTTGTAAAAACCCACACGTTTCATTACACAGGCTGCCAGCTTCACAGTGGAGGGGATTCATCTCATCTTTGTTGACTCGCATTGTGCTGGTTTCCTGGTTACAGCAACGGCGTCCTTACGGACAACCGAGGAGAGCATCTTAAAGCGACAGGCACCTAAAAACAGCTCATTCGTAGTAGATCTGTTACAGAGTGTTTTTGAGGCAGACTAAGGCTACGTTCAGACTGCAGGTTAAAGTGACCCAAATCTGATTTTTTTGCCCCTGTGCGACCTGCATCTGATCTTTTCAAGACAGTCTGAACAACACAGATACGATTTTTTCAAATGCGACCCAGGCCACTTGGATGTGTGGTCCTAAATCAGATACGTATCCGATCTTTTGCCATTCGATTTCTATCTGAACGGCCAGGTTACATTTATCCGACCTACACGTCACAATACATGACAAACGGCTTTAATCATCACTATCCCACCACTCCTGCTGTGACCCTGCACCCATGAGTTTCTCTGGATGGATGTCGCTGCCACTGCCCCACAAAACACCATGACCAAAAACTTGACTCTCTTTCTTTTCAACCTTCTTCTTAAAATCAGGTTGTAAATGTGTTTGCTCTGGTTGGACAACGTAAAATACGCTGCACCATTATCGTCCATGTTTACTTCCGCAAACACAGAAGCGCGCTTACTCTGTGACGTTGTTATGTCCTCTTCTGTGCATGCAGGACACTTTTGGGTCGTATTTAAGTTCACACAGGAAATCACATACAAGTCGTATTTAAATATTATACACGTGTTTAATAAAGAAATCATAAAAAACTGTTTTGGAGTTTGTTATAAATCATATTTGTGTTAATTATTGTATTTAAGTATAACTCCTGCAACCCTAAAGGTGGGGTAGATTATGAGATACACAAAATTTAGCTGTGTTTACACCAAACATGATGCTAATTTCTTCTGCGGTGAGTTTACAAGTTAAAAAAGTTTTACAGCAGATATATTATACTGGTTTTCAGGGAAGTTTAAATGAGCCTTATACGCCTCTAGAACATGTTTGTGAAGTTTCTTCGTGAAACTCTGCTTTGATCCTGTATCTTAGGCTACGTTCAGACTGCAGGGCTTAATGCTCAATTCGGATTTTTTTATGAAATCTGATTTTTTTGCGAGTTTGTTCACATTTCCAATTAAAGTGATAATTGTTAAAACATTTTTTACTCTGCAAAATTACTGATTTTTTGTGCTCAGCTGTGGACACAGTAACGACACAATAATACCACAATAGTTGGTCCAGCAGACACAGACCAACATCAGCACATATTTTGTTCCAGTTGTTTTTCCAGGGGCTGAAGGAGTGTGAGTGTAATATTACCCTGTTGCTGGCAGAGTTCATCTGTTTGTGCTGTGCATCTAGAAAACAGAGGATACGAGACACAAAACAGCTGAAAGATGCTGTAACACTGTGTCGAGCTGAAGGGAGCTGCAGAGATGAACGATAATCCTCTGGGTTTATGTCTACAAGTGACACCTCTCACATGCAAGCTGCTTGGTCATAGCTGTGCAAAGCTTAAAACTCCCTGTTAGTCATTTTGTTTACTTTAATACAAATTATTAAATATCAAATAATTACAACAGATCACGACTAAAACCTCCCAAAATGCACTCTGTTCTCAGTAACAACTCTGAAATGAATGTTCTCATAATACAACTGGCAGTGCCAAAAGTAATGCCATGCAATAAGGTCACACAAAACAATGTTTACAGCTGTAGTCTGAACAGATCGCATAATATCATGCTGATCAGATTATATGGATTAAGGACGTGTTTGCACGACATTTGATGCAGAAGGGGATTGCTGTTGAACAAATGATAAAAACATCCATACAACAATGGCTTTGCCTGAGCGGAGGAGGAACAGAAGTTTGGGGTGTGAAAAAGAAAGCTCTATGCTGCATAAACAATACATGGGATGGTGTGGGGGAAAAAAAACTCCCATCTTTAAACCAGCAGTTTCTCTCCAAGGTGCTAAAATCACCTCAGCGCTGTCAGGCTGCTGGAACCTGATTATGAATCTTAGAGGCGATTCCCACCAGAGTGTCCCGAGAAATATATCCATCCATTCACACATCAGTTTCACTCCCAACTTTCCCCCTGCAGGTGCTCAGCGATCACAGGAGGATATTCACTACTGTACGTACCAAGAAATGGGGGTTACAGCAGAGAAAGCAGGAGCAGATTATCAGTTAGCTTTTGATCTGTCTTTGATGTTTTCTCCTCCATTCTCCACCTCCCTGTGCATCGGTCCATCTGAGTGAACAGCTGACCTCTCCCTCCATCCTGCCGTGTTGTCTCTGCTCTGCGGGGCAATAGCTGGAGAGTACTCCATGGAGACCTCATGCTTGGTTACCAGGCAGATGTTATTAATATTTAAACACAGCGTTCTTGTGCATGTTGTGGTGTAAATTTACTTCTTCAGTGGTGCAAAATCGGCGTGCTCTCTTGGGATGAGATGGGGAGACTCCTCCGGATGCAGGATTGTTCCTCAGCCACTGTCACACACAGCTGACAGAGTACAGAGAAACCCACTCACTGTGCTTTTGCTTATTCATATTCTAAAGCCTGCAGCATCCGAGCAGATACAGGAAGCTGCTCTTCAGCTTATGGCGGGTTTTTTCATATGTGTGTCAGAAGTCTGAATTAGTATTTACAGGTGGGTTTGCAGGGCTGGATATGCATGCCATATTGTTGGGATGCGTGACTGAAGTGAGTGAGTAATGAAACACCTCTCAAATCTGTTACATGGGGAGAAAACAGCTACACAGGGAGGGAAGGAGGTGGAAAAAAAACAGGACAAAAAAAGCACAAGTGAGAAAGTGATCAGGCTGTCGAACCAAACTGCCAAATCTGCCCGGCAACCACGGTTAGTTTAGCAGCCGTCAGCTGACTAACGACGAGCGTGGTTGCTTCCTTTGAACTCTTCAACCTGAACGTCAGCGTCCGTGTCGCTGAGAGAAGCTGCTGCATCGCTCCGGGAGCTGGAGGTAGACTGTTTGTCACACATTAAAACATGCTGGGTTGTTTTTACCCAGAACTGATTAAATACTGGAGGATGCTGAGTTAATTCAACCAAGTAAGATGGGCTGTTTAAACCCCATATTTTATTGTTTTTACAGAACATTTTATCATTTTTTCCCAGCATTTTGTAGTTTTGAACCCAAGATTTTATTGTCTTTATACATTTTATTTTTTTCCCAGCATTTTGTCATTTTTAACCAAAATTTTGTTGTTTTTACTCAATATTGATTTTTCTTTTGTCCAACATTTGATTCTATTCATGCATATGTCCTTTGGTTAAATTAACCCAGCATGTAGTTTGTCCATTATTTACACCAGTGGTCCATCTTATCATTTTTTTCCCAGCATTTTGTAGTTTTGAACCCAAGATTTTATTGTCTTTATCCGACATTTTATTTTTTCCCAGCATTTTGTAATTTTTAATCAGAATTTTGCTGTTTTTACTCAATATTTAGCCTATTTATTTTTTTGCTCAACATTTGATTGTATTCATGCATATCTCCTTTGGTTAAATTAGTCCAGCATGTAGTTTGTCCATTATTTACACCAGTGGTCCCCAACCACTGGGCCGGGGGTCGGTACCGGTCCGTTAGACATTTGTTACCGGGCCGCGCAGAAAGAATTAATGATTTATATAAATTCCGTTGTATTGATCGTTATAGTCTGAAAGACGTTTTATTTTGAAAAACGACCGGATTCTCTCGGTCACGTGATCAGACACGTTAGCCAAACAAGTCCGCAAACTAGCGAAAATGAGTTACAAAAACAAAACAAACAATCTTTGGAGAGCTTCTTCGCGGAGGGGAAACATTTGTTTTGTTTTTTTATGCCGGTCGTGTAATTTTATTTCTGCTTTATTTATCTGCCACACCTTGAAGGCCGGTCCGTGAAAATAATGCCGACATCAAACTGATCCGTGCTGCACTAAAGGTTGAGGACCACTGATTTACACAGTTCTGGGTAAAAAACAACCCAGCGTTTTTCAGTGTGGACTGTAAGTCATATGGGTGTATTCATGAAGAGGACAGTGGATAGTTGGAGAGCTCATTTCCAGAAACATGCCCATGTGTGCACATCCTGCCTGCTGATTATTGACTGCGAAGAGATGCAACATAAGCACATAAATAGATCAGCAAATGACCTCCAGTGTGTCAGGGAGGTAAATGTACACACTCATATGCAACCTTTATTAATTTTTTACAGGCTTACTATATACAGTCTGTGCTAAAAATATGATGATTCAGTAATCGGTCATTTTTGTAGTTGTTTATGCACTGGTGTTATTTATTCTAATAACAACCGTGCTATTTGCCGCTAATGAATTTTCACACATTTAGACAATGCTTGAAATAACTGTGTCAGTGCAGTTCAGTTGTTACAATCCCATTAACAACTGCTGCTGTGTCTGACAGTCTAAACGTACCTCCACAACAGTGTCTGATGGATTATTAGCACGACATGAAAGTAAAACTCTGATTTTCGGTGAACAGATGAGAGGACCAATCTGGTTCCTGCATCCTTTAGGGGACCTGCTGGACAATGCACTGTCTCACTCACTCATCTGTCCTCTGAAAATTTAATCAAAGCCAGTCAGGTGCATTTTAACCTCCGCTTTGGTGCATTCATGAAGGAGAAACCCTCACAAAGCAGACGCTTGAATAAGGCCGTGGAGGATAGTTTGCCTTGCCGGAGGAAATAGCAACGAGAGCTCTGAGACTAACAGGAGATAAACAGAAGTGAAAGAGAGGGGGAGAGGGAGGCAGAGTTGGGCAACAGATGAAGAGATCGTCATTTTGAGGCAGATGTTTTATAAAAGAATTCAGCCTCAGGTACATAGTTAGCAAAAGGTTTGGCCCTGGGAGCAAAATACAAGCACTGAGCTGTGCTAAAGATGCTCAGGATTTCACACTGTTTGGGTGGTGTGTCATCTTCATCATGCACTCCTGCTTCTCAATCATAGACTGTATGTAGAAATGGACAAAGCAACTGGGTGTCAAAAATGAGGTCAATGCAGAAGTGCTGAAAGTGCAATGCTTCTTTTTATTAGTCATCTGGTTTTGATGGGAAGATTTGGGGGCGTGGTTAGTTTGGTCTCCAATGAGACTACCTCTGCCATGAAGTCTCATCCACATTGGCCACTATTATGGGGTTCAAGAGTCAGACCCACCTCCTCACTCCTCCCCTCATGTCCAAATATGGTCACTTCTGGCTCCAACAAACCCACATGTTCAAATCCAAAACCCCTGCTTCAAAATGCGAGTCCACAATCCAACATTTGACGTCGTGTTCGCTTCATCCATTCTCCGTACAGTCTGTTCATAACCAGTCAAACTGAATGAGGAGTGTGGTTCCAGCCTCCAGCCTCCAGCCCAGTGTTTCCGTCTGCTCCTGCCTCCTCCCGGCAGCATCACTTGGCTCCAGCTCAGCTGACTG
>OOFC01029189.1:0-24717 GCA_900323345.1 Pseudochromis fuscus | reverse complement strand
ACCCCCCCCCCCCCCACACACACACACACACACACACACACACACTCACACACACACACACACAGTACAGATGGTAGTGTAACATGGATCAGTGCCATAATCTGTGGATGCCACATTTCTCTGGCCTCTGTGACTTTGGAGGACTTGAACTGGAGGAGTTTCACACCCTGCTCTCACTGTGCTGAGGCTGAGGCTTGTTCCCACACCACCCCACTGCCAACTATTTTATACTTGCTTTTATGTCAGGCTCACTTTCCTCGGCTGCATAGTTTCATCTCCCTGTTTGGGAGCAAGTCTAAATGAATTCTAAGTATAATTTGTGAACCTACAAAATCAGATTTTAAACCCCAGTGGAGACAAAGCCACATACAGCTGGACTGATTGTCTGCGGCTGCTTTCACCACAGAAGCTTTTAAAGACAAAATAGTGTAGTTGTCTGAGAGGGAAGACAAAGTGGACAGACGTGTGGAGGACTGAGTGTTGCTGACAAAGTGTCATTCAGGTAAGTGGCACAGACAGCTTCCAGATCTTTGTCCTTCTTCAGTTTGATCAGTTTTTCTATGTTTTCTCATGTCTTTGTTTGACAGAGTCTGTGTAGTGAGTGGGTACGTGGTTTGTTGCTCTGCTTTCTTATTTGAATCGGGCAGGATCTCTGCACACGGCAGCTTCAAATGTCATTTTCTGTGGATACACTTCTGATGTTACACATCTTTTTGTTTTTCAGGATGTTATTTAAGAAACATGACTTTCTGAATACTTTTACACATTTGTAATTTAAGTTAAACTGGAGCACATCCCCATTATTCATAGATCCTGATTTAGCGTTAGTACAACCCCAGCTTTAAAACACTGCTCTCACTGTTGTCTGGTTGTCTTTGACACATTTTTTCATCATGCTCAACTTTTACGATTTTTAAATGTGATTGCAGCTGATGACATTTTTAATGAGGTGTATCCCAAAACTTTCCAGAGGTGCAGTTTGTATCTGTTTCACTATAATCAAATAGGCCCTTTTACACAAGCTGAGATTTTTCAAGATCACATTACACACAAATATTCCATTATCTTGTTTGTCTTGATAAAAGGTTAATTTATCAACTTATCTCAACAAAACAAAAAGAAGATTTATTGAGATAACATCATTTATCAAGTGAAAACACTCATCACAAAATGAATACTGGAACTAAAACCCCCACAGTTTGTTTCCTTTGAAACTTAGCAACAGAAAAATGAACCGTTTGAATCATCACCGTTCACTGACACCTTCTTTCTTTGGATTGGATTTTGAATTTGTCCTTTGTCCATGAGGATGTCTTCTCCTGACTTTACGAACAAACCCTCCATCTTTCTGACAACAGGGTGACTTTGTGAGAAAAAAAAATACACGGCTACGATGCTGCGTTCAAGACAACTCGGAATTAACCGTGAAGTCTGAACTCCAACTCAGACATTTCAGACTCTGGTGTCAGAACATTCCCACTACAGGTTCACTCAGAGGAACCAATAAGTTTTCCAGACAGGTGTCAATCAAATACCTGTAATTCCTCAACCATTTACACGAGCAACATGATTCCAGCTGATTCTGAAAGCCGACAAGTGGAGCTTCAGTACGCTACGTAATGTAATATGTATGAACACTGCATGTCTTGGCATTACTCCATTCCCCTGCATTACTGCTGTAATGAATGTAATATATACAAAATGCACCACTTGTCGGTTTTCAGAATCAGCTGGAATTATGTCGCTAGCGTAAATGGTTGAGGAATCACAGTAAATTGATTTATGCCACTCACTCGCATTCACACGCCAGAGATATCAGAATACTTTAAGCCCTGCAGTCTATTTTGAAAATCTGAGCCAGTTTGTTTCAGGTTTGATTAAAGGAAGAACGTTAACTTCCAGAAAAAAAAACAAGATTGGACTCGGTCGAGACGATTAATATATGTAATATATATTAATATATTTATAATATATTTAAGTCCAATGGCCAAGTCCAAGACAAACCCGAGTCAACCAAGGAGTACTGCTGCCCTAGGAGTAATGTTTTCAGCATTAGATCAAAGCAATCCACATTTCTTCCTTGGCATCTCCCTGATTGGCATTTGCAAGTAGTAACATACAAAATAATGTCACACTGTATCAAGCAGAGCAGTGCAGAAGGAGACCACTTGCAAGAAGACAATGAATGAAACCACTCTTCACATTTTCCAATCTGCAGGTACAATGAAACCCTTACTATGGTTGATTCTGGTGATGCCATGGATCATCCTCGGTGTAGAGGGCTGCCCTGATGTGTGTAAATGCTCCAGAAAGGCTGGTCCAGAAAAGTCAGAGGTCAACTGTCATAAGAGGGGGCTTCGTGACTTTCCATCCAAACTGCCCCCCGATGCTTGGATTCTCAAATTAGGTGAGTACAGGACATGATCATTTAAGTCATAATAAGTATTGCGAGAGATCACTGCATCAATAACCAGCTTCTCAACTGCTGATGAAGGAGAGAATGGTATCACAGACCTGAAGGCCAGTACTCTGAAATCAATTCCAAAGATTGAGAGCATCAACCTGGAACGAAACGCCATCAAATCCATCCACCCCAAGGCCTTCTCCGGAGCTAAAGAGTTAATGCTTCTTAATCTTTATGGGAACCACCTCTCCAGCCTCCCCCCAAGAGGGTTCCAGGTACAGACTTTGAAAAGTAATGACTGCATGACTCAGACAGACAGACAGACAGATGTCAGATGACATTTAAAAGCAATAACCTCGCAATAGTCACAAACTCACAATAACCGTTATTCTTGTAGGACCTCATGAACCTTCGCTTCCTGATGCTGGGGCAGAACCAGATTGGCATTCTCAAACCTGTGATGTTCTCTGGAATGAGGAACCTTTCAGATCTGGACCTTCCTCTTAATGCCCTGACGATGCTCCCATCGAACGCCTTCAAACCACTGATTGCCCTCAAAGTTCTGGATCTTTCCCTGAATCGCATCGGGAGGATCTCTCCTAAAGCCTTCACTGGACTCAGACAACTCTTGTTCCTCAACTTAGATAATAACAGGTCACATTAGCATCTGCCCCATTACACCAGTGTTGTGTTTCTGGTGCTTACAAAGTTCAAGTTTAAGAATTGTTTATCTAGATACTTGAAGTCAACTGAAATGGCATTTCAAGAGTATCTTATGTTTTCTACAAAATGTTTGGAGCAATCTGATTGAAACACAACCAAACACCACAGCTAGCTTGGTAGCATTACTACCGAACATTAGCAGTATGTACTGTAGTGTCTTTCCAAATTGAAGGAGCCACTCCACCTGCTGCTGTTTTTCATTCACTGTAATCCAGAACACAGCTACTGTAGGTCGGAGCTGACTCACACATTTGTTATTGTCACCTAGCAACACAACTGAAGACGACACTCTGTAAAAACTGTAACTCGGTAACAACTTTGTTTCTAATTGAACCATTTATAACTTTAACTAACATCACAATCCAAAGTCTTGCAGTTAGCCCCAGAACTAACTAATGATCCTGTTTTAACTTAGTATTGATTACTACCACAGCTGTTACTACTGTCTGTCAACATATTCTACTTTGATATAAAAATCAAAACAGAAGGAATTAGACATGTAAACATAAAGTCATTTTATTTTGGCTAACATCGTGAGTTTATAGTATTTTGTGCACTTGACTGTTAATCCCTGTTTCCAACAGGGGATTGACAGTGTCTGATTGTCTCCCCAGTCTGAAGACGGTTCCAGCTGGAACATTCAAAGCTCTGCGATCTTTGGAGATGTTGGTTCTAGACAACAACCTTCTGTCCACACTGAGCCTGTCAGCTCTGGACGGCCTGGGTAACCTGCAGGTAACATACTATACTGATGTTCACAAGAACAGGGTCAAATCAAGCCAAACAGAATCACTTTGATTGAAGCTTAATTTGAAAAAACTCTCACACATTGGTCAGGATCAACTACCTTCAACGTGAATTCAGCTACTTCTTGTACCATTGCTTATGTGCTGTTTTTAGGTACACATAAGTCCACAGAATAAATCAGAAATAAATGTGCTGCATATTGAACCAGGAACTGTACCTGCGGAACAACGAGCTCGAGCACCTGCCATCGGATGTGTTCAGCAGCATGCCCAAGCTCTCTCAGCTGGCACTCAGCGGAAACCGCCTGAAGACAGTGGATGGAAACATGTTCACCCATATGCCTGGTAAGACCACCACCAGCTGCCTTTTCCTTGTCCCATTTTCTCAGGACTGATAATAGCAGAGATGGTAGCAGGGTGCCGGTTTGTGTGATAGTTTTTCTTTTCTGACCCGTCTCAGAGCTGAAGAAGCTGTACCTCCATGACAACCCGTGGCAGTGCGACTGTAACATTATGTCCTTGGTGCAGTGGATGGGACAAACCACAGCCACCATGTCTCCTCGAGATTCCCTTAAGTGTGCAAATCCACTGGAGCTCAGAAAAAAGAGCCTGAGCAGCCTCCAAGCTGACAAGCTGCTCTGTGCCTAATGAAAGAAAACCTGGATTCAGCTGATGAACTTTTTACTCAAAGCAGTTCTGCTTTCTCTGTCGACTGGACAAGTGTTTCTACAGTTGTTACTTGTATGATTTCTACAAAAGGCAATGCGATCAAAAGGCTTCCCTGCTGAAAACTGTAGCTCCTCTTCTTTGAACACTAAATACTGATGTTTGCAGATAGAAATCTTACATAACACATCAGCTTTGAGAAATTTTAGATTGGCCCTTGTGTGTTTTTTTTACACAGGTTTTATTAGTGTCATTTTGACCCATGAAACTCTTGAACTGTATATAAATTTATCTGAAGTTAAGTTGTTTTTATTGGACAGAAATGTTGTATTAATGCATCATCATATTTTTCACCAGCAAAGAACAAGTGCTATCCTTTATCTCCAAATTCCACACTGAGATTAACACTATAATCACACATTGCTTGTCAGGAAGCAGACTGTGCAGGTTTGGAAAATATTGGATTACATATGTTGGGATTACATTAATCCAATTACAGGATATGGTTTCATAAATCTTTTATAGTTGTTGTAACACAAATCAAATAAAGAGTGAAATGACAGACACTGCCAAGATTCTTGCCAGCTAAAACTAAAAGTGACATGTTCAACCCGACATGCTGAACATGATGTCCTGACTGTGGATTTTGTCCTGAGTGTAAATAAGTTTTGTATTTACTGTCAGGGGTCAGCAATCTCCAGTATCTGTCTGGAGTCACGAGACATCTTTCAGGTTTCAGGATAAATTCAAACAGATCATTGATTCTGATTCTGCATTTCACCATCAGTAATATCCATAAAGGAACATCATTAATATGTTGTTCTCTGAATGGTCCCAGCTGCACCTGCAGAGCAATGTGATGTTTTTCATATGACATGTTGGTGTTTGCTATTATTTGGTCCTTTAATAACTTTTTGAGTGTGATTTTTTTTTTCTAACTCGATAATGAGAACAGTTTACGTTTTGTTTCTATATCAGGAAATGTCATCACCAATAAAACACACAATAAAGAAATGAACTAATCCACTGGCAACATACTGTTCCCAGCTGTTTAATCTGATTTCTGTTTCTGAACGTCACTGCAGATCTTCTCCACAGCAGCACTGTAAACGCAATTTTTCTTTTTTGCTAATTTCTTGCTGCAGATGAAACGTAAGGTAAGCCTGCAAAAATGGCAGAGAAAGAAAAATTCTCTATTTTATCCTGAGGCTGGTCTTTCTATTCAGTCACCACCTCAGTGGGGTCAAAACAGCGACCACTTTGAGGTTGTGGCTGTTCAGATGATGGCATCTGCATGACTGAAACATAAACATATATAATTGGTGTGTACCCTTTCTAAAACATTTGAATAGTATGGAAAAGTTTATTTATTTCCATAACAACTTTCAAAAAAAGTTAAACATCCATAGCTTGTAGATTCAGGGCCCACAATTTCACTGATTTCAAGTAATTATTTGTTTATTTTATTTTTTGTTTAATTTGGGCTTCCAGCTCATAAAACCCACAGAAACAGGAAATCAAAAACATAAAATACTGTGAATAAATCATCATTTACTTCTGAGTTTTTGCAGAAAAAAATCACATCAAATCAATCAAAATATGGTAGTTTTGAAAAGATATGTCAATACTTGGTTGGGAACCCCTTTGTCTTAATCACTGCCTTGATGCACCGTGGTGTTGAGGCTCTAACCTGTGGCATTACCTGGAAGTTATGGAAGCCCAGACTTCCGTGATGCTTGCTGTCACCTCTTCTTTGTTCTTGGGTCTGGTGCCCCTCATTTTCCTCTTGATAATACCCCATAGATTCTCAGTAGGGTTTAGGTCAGGCAAGTTGGCTGGCCAGTCAAGCACTGTAATGCCATGGGCATCAAACCAGGATGTAGTGCTTCTGGTGGTATTGGCATTGGCCAGGTCCTGCTGGAAGATGAAATCGGCCAACACTACAGTCCTTCTTCTTGGCCCAGTTGAGACGCTTCCTTCCTGCTCAGGCTCAGAAGTGGCTTGACCCGAGGAACCCAACAGTTGTCGCCCATCTCATCTCCTGGATGTATCTGAATGTGGTGGTTTTTGAAGCTGTGACTCCCGCCTCATTTCACTGTTGCTGGATGTGCTGGATCAGAATTAAGGGTACGATCCCTTGAGGCTCTTGTCCAAATATGGTCACTTCTGCAACTGATTTTGGAAGTCACTGTCATTCTTTGGCCAAGTGACTACCATTTTTACACCAGCAGCTAGTATTTTTCAGCTAATCATTAGCATTCACTCCTGGTGAGTAACATCTCTAAGCTTATGTCTAGAAAGCTTAGTAGCAACTTTAGGCTAGTGACAGGTGCCCCAGAGAAATGCTGGTCGGGGACAATATCAGTTTGCACAGATTGCATCGTATTGGCTTCAAATGTCAGACTGTCATCAATGATGGTACCCAGGGATTTGTACTGTTTCACAGTTTCAATTGCTTGGCCATGAATAAAAACAAGGGAATTAGGTGGAGGCTTCTTCCTAAAATCAATGACCAGTTCTTTGGTTTTAAGAACACTGATTTTTAAAAATGAAGTCTCACACCAGTCAATAAAATTATTCACCGCTGGATCGTGATTGTTGTTTTTGCTGTCACCATCACTGAGTCATCAGCAAACTTAATGATGTGTCAATACACATGCTGACTTTGACACTCGTTTGTGTATAAAATGAATAAAAGTGGTGAAAGGACACAGCCTTGAGGGTTAATAGAGCTGGTAGAGGATAAAAGTGCATCAGATAAAAACCATTCACCCTCTCCCTCTGAGGTCTGTCAGTTAAAAAAATCAACAAGCCTGCAGACTAAACCATGGTCAAGATTCGGACGTACAAGTGACACTGACACTGCACTCGTAAAGGTGCTTAATGATTTGTTGTTGAACGCTGACTCTGATTGTGCTTCTTATTGTTGTTGGACCTCAGTGCTTCTTTTGATATGGTTGATCACTGTATTTTAATTGACAGACTTGAACACCATTTTGGCATCTCGGGCAAGCTGCTGACATGGTTCCAGTCTTATCTGTCAGAGAGATCACAATGTGTTTTATTTAATATTTTTATGTTATTTTATATTTATTATTAATGTCCTGTCTGAGCCTGGAACAGTGAAACATGGGGTTCCTCAGGGTTCTGTTCTGGGTCCTCTGCTTTTTTCACTTTATCTTGCACCACTTGGTATGTTATTACATTTGTTTGAAATTGATTTTCACTGTTACACAGATGATTTACAATTATACCTGCCTTTAATGTGTAACAACCTGTCACAAATTGAGGGTTGTCTTTCAGCTGTCAGGAATTGGCTTTCTGAAAATGTCCTTTTCCTTGATTCTGCGAAGACTGAAATGATGATCATTGGACCTCAGAAATTGCTAAATGTACTCAATATTATCTCTGTGTCTCTTGATGACTGTGTTGTTCTTGGCAGACATAAGAAAAAAAACCTTGGTGTCATATTTGACCAAACACTTGCTTTTGATAAACATGTTAAGGAGGTGATCAGGACATCATTTTTTCATCTTCAGAGGATTGCTAAGATCAGGTCAATCCTGAGTGATACAGACTCCGAAGTCCTCATCCATGCCTTCATAACATCTCGGTTGGACTACTGTGATGCTCTTCTGTCAGGACTACCTAAAAAAAGTTCTGAGTCCTGCAGATGGTACAAAATGCTGCAGCTTGTTTCTGACTGGAGCTATGAACACATTACCCTGGTGTTGGCCTCTCTGCACTGGCTTCCAAGTCAGGTTCATGCTGATTTCAAGGTGCTTTTATTGACTGATAAAATTTTAAATGGTGCAGCACCTTCTTATTTGCATGATTTGTTTAAACCCTGTGCACCTTCTTGTGCCCTCCTCTCTGGAGGATCTGGCTGCTGACTGTACCTTAAGTCAGGAAACAGACTGTTGGTGAGCGAGCCTTTTCTTTTCGTGCACCAACACTTTTGGACCAGACTTCCTCTGGACATCAGACAGACATTGTGCTCTGTGGATGTTGCTAAAGCAAAGCTCAAGACCCAATTGTTTACTCTCTGTTGCATGTCTTGATTTGTTTTTACCCTGTTAATGTTTTGAAGTTTTATGTTTGTTTTGACTTGTTTTTACTCTGTTAATGTCTTTACCTGTACAGCACTTTGACTGAAAGCGCTTTACAAATAAAATTATTATTATTAATTTACAAATTAGACTTAAAAATGAGCAAGAAACAAGACAAATACAAACATAAATACAGACCTTTGTACATCTTTAACTTACACAATATATAAATATTGAATAAAGAGATATGTAGCCTACTAATGCAAGTAAAGCAGCAGTGAGGTTGAAGACCCCCTCCCTGAGCTACCTGCTTATCGTGGTGGAGTGGTTTGTGAGTCCCAGTGATCCGAGGAGCGATTATGTTACGTGAAGTAAAAAAATTGGAGGGAAATGTAACAGAGTTAAAAAGTTTATTAATTTCACCAAAACTGATGTCCTGTTATGATTGGACAGTTAGAGCCACTGGGTGCTAGGGGTAACCATGGGCAACAGGTCCTTCAGGCCTGCGGTCTCTCCCCAGCAGAACTTTAAGGAAGCTGGTGGAGGTAGGCACAGGAGAGCCGGCTCTTGATGTGACATTGTTGTAAAAATGATTTTATTGTTGTTTGTATGACCTGTAAAGGCTGCTAATCACATAAACACTGTTACAATGTAATTTGGAGGTGTGGCCCCAAGTTCCCCAGTCAGAATAGATTAGAAATAATCCAAATAGTACGTAAATCAAGAGCCTGCTGGAGGTTGGATGGAAATCTGGACTGTGAGGTAAGAGGGGATTTAAAGAAATTAAATAACTTGGTGAGTTAGTTAATAGTGTGTTTTTTTTACCCAGAACTGGGTAAGTACATACTGGGTTAATTTAACTCAACTGAATGGGTAGTTTTTAACCTTGTTGTCTAACAATCCAGAATAAAAACAAATATTAACAACAAAATGTTGGGTACACATCCTCTCTTGTTGGGTTAAATGAACCCAGTGTGTACTTAGTCCAATATTTACTCAGTTCTGGGTAAATACAATACAACATTTCTTAGTATGTAACAAAAACACAGGCCGTAGCCATACAACTTAAGTGGGGAAAAAACATTTCTATTGGGTATTGTTCAGTGAATCCTGATGGTATGGTACCCATGTCCTGTGCTTACAACACAGCAAATGACGTAAATAATTCAAATCAACAGAGAACATGACTGTAGTACGCATTATTTCATCTCAGCACACTCAGAATATATTATGTAATGTATGGAGAATGTTACAAGGCATCGTGAATACTCAGGCCACAAAAACATGTTTAACAACTTCATGTCATGTAAAAGAGAACAAGCATCACCACAATTATTAAAACATGTCATTGTGTGTTTTTTTATTTACATGACCGCGTTAAACAGTAAACAGTACGTGTTTCCTACTTTAATTTCACACTTCAGTCTCAAATCAGATGATCAAAAAATCTGATCAGAGTGAAATATCTCCATTCTCCATGATCAAAGTGAGCCCTCTTTAAAGATGATAGGTTTAGCAGCAGCCAATTAAAAGAAACACACCAAAAAAGAAGCAGTGGGGGGAGGAGACCATCTATCTGACTTTGCTGTATAATGTGGAGGCGGCAGAAGATGCAGCTCAGAACACAAAGCCCAGCTATTACGCTGTTCTTAGTGCTCTCCTATAATAGCAGGTTCAGTGCAGGTGGAAATTATGGCGATTATCTCCCCCGCTGGAGCGGTTGATGCTGGTGTTTTTGTGACAAAGTCATTGTGCGCAGAGGTCAATGGGAGTCACCTTGTCAATTTCAGAAAGCTTGGGGCCGGATATCATACTCTGCTCACACCCCCCACCCCCACCTCCAATCTCCACCCGACCAACCTTTGTTTCACACTCCTCCTCCCATTCTCTCCATCTCTGCTGCCATGACCTGATCTCACTGCTGCCTCCCACCTTCCTGAGGAGGACCCGAGGAGCCTGACAGCAGCAGAGATGACGAAGGATTCACTACAACAAACGATCCAGTGAAGTGTGATGCAGGTGCACTGAAAGCGGAGAGTAGTGGGAAGATGTTTTGGAGCTGCACACACTGGAAGACCTGTTTTTTCTTTATCAGTCTCTTAAGGACACAAGTATATGAACAAATTTACTTTCTGTGTTTATCCCTTTGCCGTCATTCTGGGAAGTCCCAAAGTTTACCTGAAACAGCTGCTACTACTCTTGACCACGTTGATTGACAGGAGGATGAAAGGGTTGTATTGGTTTTACTTAATAATTTTTATTTATTTATTTTCGAGATGGACCAGCAGGTCACTGAGAACAAGTGTTAAATGGGACATATACTGTTTTTCAGGAAGTTTAAATAAGTCTTATAGGGCCCTAGGACATGTCTGAATTTCTTGGTGAAACTTTGATCCTGTATCTCACTCTGCCTCAGAAACTGTATCAGCTCTAAATGAACAGGCTGTTTTCCACTGCCTGTAGCTTTAATGCTCTTCTCCTGCCACTTCCTCCGTAAGGATGCTGTAGCTGTAACCAGGCAACCAGTGTAACGTGAGGACTCAACAATAAAATTAATCCAGACATCCATCTGTGGCTGTGAACTGAGCAGCCTCCTGTGCAACGAGATGGATTGGTTGATGGAGTCTTCCTCCATACCATACGGTCAAGCTGCTCCTGCAACAGCTCAATAGGGATCAGATCCGGAGACTGTGCTGGCCACTCCATTACAGTCACAATCCTGGCCGACTGCTTATTCTTTAAATATTTCTGACACATTTTGGAGGTGAGTTTTGGGTCATTATCATGTTGTAGGATGAAATTGGCCCCAATCAAGTGCTGTCCACAGGGTATGGCATGTCTGTAAAATTTTGTGATAGCCTTCCTTCCTTAAGGTCCCTTCCACTCTGTACAAATCTATTTTACCACCTCCAAAGCTCCCCCAGATCATCACACTGCCTCCACCATGCTTGACCAATGGTATTAAGCACTGTTCTTGCATCTTTTCATTTGTTGTGCCTCTCACAAATGTTCTTCTGTTTGATCCAAAGACCACAAACTTGGACTCATCTGTCCACAACACCTCTTCCAGTCTTCCAGTGTCCAATGTCTGAGCTCTTTTGCCCATCTTAGTCTTTTCTTTTTATTGACCAGTCTGAGACATGACTTTTTCTTGGCAATTCTGCCATGAAGTCCAGCATCCTGAAGTTGCTGCTTCACTGTTGATACTGACACTGGTGTTTGACGGGTACTTTTTAATGCAGCTGCAAGTTAACAACCTGTGAGGCGTCTTTGTCTTAAACTAGACACTCTCAGATATTTGTCTTATTGTGCAGTTGTGCATCGAGGCCTCCGGCTCCTTTTTCTGTCCTTGTTAGATCCAGTTTGTGCTGCTCTCTGAAGGAAGTAGTTGACAGCATGGTAAGACATTTCAAGTTTCTTCGCAATTTCTCGCATTGAGTAGCTTTCTTTTCTAAGCACAGCAATAGAGTGATGGTCTCTAAAGGAAGTTATTTCTTTCTGGCCATTTTGAACCTGTAAACAAACAAACAAACAACTGCTGATGCTTCTGGTACTAAACCAACCTCAAGAATGCCATGCTCCCTTTTGTGCTCCCTTATTAGTTCAGTGGTTTTCAGCTCTGCAACACAATTGCACAAGGGTTTTCTAATAATCAGTTAGCCTTATAAAATGCTTAAGTTGGATTAGCAGCAATACCAGGAGATTGATGCAGAGGACTGACAGTTGCTGATAATTGGCCTCAATGCAAAAATTCAGATCATTCTTTGAAAATCATCTGCTTATTTGTAATTGTTTGTGAAATAGATAAAAATGTTTGCGAAATGGAAAAAAATAATTGTTTGTGAAATGCATGAAAATGTATTTTTCTTTGGAAAACAAAGAAATTTGCAATTGATCCCAAACTTTTGAGAGGTAGTGTACAAACACGCAAAGCTGACACATTTGGGCCGGGGAATCAGCTGAGTTTACAATATTCATATCTGTGTCTATTATTTTATTATTATTTCAGTGGTCCACTAAAATCCATTTAATTGACAAAAAAATGTTGCTTTTTGGTGCAAATATTGTTATTCAATTAACATGTGATTAATTAATTACAAAGCCTCTAATTCAGGGGTCTCAAACTGGTGCCATGGAGGCCATGGTGCCCTGCAGGTTTTCTTTCCAAGCATCTCTCCAGCAGCTGATCTCACTGATGAGCAGCTTCCCTCAAACTGAAGGAGGTGTTCATAATTAACATCACCTGCTTTAGTGACTGGTTGGAAAGAAAACCTGCAGCCTGCTCTAATTAATGATCGTTACATCAGAATATATCAGTTTTTTTGTAGCCAGCCTCTAGTGGCCGTCAAAGGTTTTGCATTTTGTTTCACTTCCATATTGGCTTCATTTGAGACCCACTTGGCTGAACCTTCATGGTTCAGTCAGACTTTTAAAGGCACAGGACAGGGGAGAGAAAACAGCACACTGCCTCATACCAACAGGGACATTACATTTCCTTGTACCTCCTCAGAGCCCAAAATATGCTTTTTAGAAGCAACATAAAAGGGATGAGAAGAAGGTCTTGAGAACCCAACAAAGAACAAGGGTGTAAGGATAAAGACACATCAAATGTGGATTCATTAATAATTTGTCTGAATCTCGAACACACCAAATAATTTGCTGAAACACTTTATACTGGACACAACACATCTGACAACTGGTTCCACCAACTGGAGCAGATTCTGGTTGTTGACAGTCTGAGAGCAGCACACACCTCAGGACTGGTTGGTAACATCTGGACCTTCTACCTGTGGAAGACTCAACAGACCTCCTGGTTTCATCCTGGAGATTCTTACACTGCTGCACACTGACATTTCAAAGTAACTTTACACACACAGTAGGACCTCGGTACTTCTCTGCATCTTCTCACCAGCCCTCAGTCACAATATTGTTTGGTTTCATGACATCATTGTAGTGTATATGTCTGTGTATAATGTTATCAAATGTAATATACAGGTTTACAGTGACTGCAGCTCTCCTCTGTCTCTTTAATATTATGTTAGATTATGTCCCATGGACTTTAATACAGAAAAGTTTTTGCACATCTCGTTGTGTGTCTGTTCACCATTTCCATGACAACCCAGCTTAACTCCTCAACATGTTCCAGTTGCCTAATGGATTGTGGTTTGTGTTGATATGTCTGCTGTGTCTGTCCACAAAAATATCTCCTCAGCTGCTCAGTGGAAGTGGGACACTCAGTGGGACAAAGCAGCTTTCTTCTTGACCCCAAAAAAAGCTGCTTACCAGGCTCATATTCATGTTTTGGCATCAAACTGAACAAACTCTAAAAGCATTTTTTAAGCTTTCATTCATCCCATGATGGCTGACTAAGCACGACCTGTATGATCACAAACGTCCATCCACTCTTGACCTCATTAAGCAGTTCATTTATTTAACCAGAGTAGCTCCGCTGGGAACTTCTGTGCCTCCATAAACTTGAGCTGTGGTGAAGAACAGTTGAGGGAAAAACGGACAATGAATCAATGATCTAAAGCGGTCAGCACCAGCTGTGCAGCAGCCTGGATTCTCCTCACATTTATTTACCAGGACAGTTTTGGCACAGTGTACTTCACCCATACATGAATATACCACACGGTCCTGAAAAATGGACAATTACAATTACACACACACACACACACACACACACACACACACACACTTCATTTCTTGTTCCACTCTCACTGCATAGTCTTTGGCACAGTCATCTCTATGTTGCTGATTTTGCCTGTGAAATGTTGGTGCTTCATTTTAAAGGGGATTATTATCTGATGACAGAATGACTTGTGGAAAAATCTATCGACTTTCTTCAGTTGACTTCAGTTCATAGACACTGGGTACATTTCCATGGACCATTTGTAATCTGAATAAATAACTATGTCTCCATGAAATTTGGTGACCTGTCTCTGATGAGTCACACATGGCCTCACTCTTCAATCAACATTTCATCAACTCAGCACAGGTCTTAACTGCTCGTTCTTACAACTATCCTGTAGATACACAACGGTACCAATTTTCGGTACTTTTTTGTGTGTTTATGTAGTAATAAATGTAATTTGTTTAATAATAAAATCTCAAAAATCTTCAATGTAACATATTAATTTCTCAATATATCAGCTTTACCAAATATATCAAAACATCATCCAGCTGTTTGTTTTGTAACATTGCAGTTTTTTCTTAAGCCTTGTACCATTATACAACTATTACCAACAAAACTAAATGTATAATCAAAATGTATTCGTACTGTGGGCTCTCAAAATACAAGTTGTTTTATTTCTAGTGTTGTATCTGTTTCAGTGGAAATACATGAGATCTGTCATTAACTAATCTTTACCAGCCAGTGAACCTTGGTTTATGCTTTCTTTACTTTTTGATTTTTAATTTTTAAAATGACTGCTTTACTGTTTTTTGATAGGGATGGTGGAGAGAGACAGTAAACAGGTAGAAGAGGGAAAGACCTGCTGTAGCAACACAAAACTGCTTTGCTAGCTTAATCATGTTGTAACTTGAAGAGCCGCTTGACAAGCTGGCTCTTGTCATCTTGACAGGTTCCTCCACCAGGGGTTCACAGTAGACCCTCACCACTCACCTGGGCCTCCCCCACCACAAGCTTCTCCTCCTTCCCCATTAGAGAGGTGTCGTTGCCCCCGCCTTGGTCTGCTGTCCGCCCCTCCCCCTGACCCAACCTGCCATTGAAGACCCTACGTGGGGCAAAATGCTCATTAGGGCTCTAACTCCTCCACCACAGGAAGGTGACAGTTCAAGGAGGAGTTTAATCTCATGTACATCAGATAATTTGTGCAACAAAATTAAACTTTTTTTTTTTCAGAGTGCATGGGACAAGTTACAACTATTTCTCTAATCAAGAATATTTGTGACTTCAAAAATTGTATTAGTTAATACCAATACAACCAATCTAAAAATTATATAAAATAAAATAATGTTGCATATAAAATGTCCAAACACAGTCACATTACATTTGAACAGACTGAATAATGATGATGTAATAACCACAGACTGCATGTAAACAACTGAAGTAGCCACCAACAGCCACTAGGTGCTGGCTCCAACTGACTTCAAATCCAAAACCCTAATTTTTAATCCTGAAATAATCAATATTTTTTGTATTAAATTCAACAAAGGTGTGATCTGTCATTTATGAATCACACTTCTCATTTGTAGGAGGCCTTTTTCTCCAAAGGTTCAATGTTCAAACACAATCTGTGTTTTAATGGTTGGTTGTCTACTGGCCATGCTTCAGGACAATATTTCTAAATAATGTATATATCAACCTGTCCAGCAGCAACAGACCAGAGCCTGTAACAAAGTGTGAGATGTATCACGCTGAGCGTCTGCTCCGAGATTCCAGCGCCGAGTGGTTTAGCACAGGCCTGCTGCTGTGGCACGGCTACAGTCCATCACTGTAGTCTGTGTTTACCCTCAGCTCACAGCCTCATGTCTGTGGGTTCAACCTTACACAAAACACACTGCAGACAGAAGTCCTGCCTCATGATAGGTCTGAATATCTGTCTGGCTGAGAGTGCAAAACATTACGACTTCTTTCTAGACTATAAACAACTAAATGATTGATTGTTTTTAGTTCAACAAAATCAAAGTATATGCAAATTGAATTTTTATGAAGGGGGAATTTAATTGAATTTAGGGTTTAGGGATTGTTTATGAGGACATTAAGTCCTTTTAAATGAATTTCTTGGCTGTGGCTTGTCTGCTGTTGTAGCAACAAAGCTTCATTCATTACCTGCACACAATGCAGAAAACATCCTTTACTGCACCCAGACATTCGAGGCTTCCTGACCAACTCATTTTACTGTGGCAGTCCATATCTGCTTTAATGCAACTTTTTTTCTTAAAGTAACAATTTTTTTAACAACATTCCTTTCAAGTTAATGTGCATTTTTTTTAGGATCTTAATATTTACTAATTAGCACAAAACATGCATCAACAGTATCCATTTCTAGCAAATGTTAGCAGTGCTAACCGTGAAGGCTGGAAACAATAACTGGTGTATTTTCTTCTCAATAACAAAATTAGGTTAAAGAAGACAGAGCAGAAAGCTTGACAGACCAATTAGGATGAAGAAAAGAGTTTGTTTCATCACCCTCAGCTCAGTGTGAAACAGTGTGTCAGGGCTGCTTGTGTTGCAGGAGTCTTAGATGTGATTAGAGGAGGAGGAGGTGAAATATCTGATGTGTTCTGTCCTTGCACAGTCAGTCCACATGTGTCTGTACACGTACCTGCTGCTGCACCACAGGCTGCACACATGTATTCAGTGCATGCTGCAAAAACAGTCTCTCTTACATTGTGAGGCAACAACATAAAGTGACAGATGACTTACTCCAAACACTGTTGTGCCACCGCTACACTAGCACCCTTCCTTCCCACTGTTGCCATGGCAACCCTCGCTTATGTCATATTACCACAGATGTGTACACGCTGTCTTTATGCGTTTCCTACTGAGCTGGTGGTCACGTGGTTCACTGCTAATGCACAACAACAAGAAAACCCTTGTTTCAAGGACAGCAGAACCAGCACAGACACTTAACCCATGTGTTTCTCATCCATGTGGGGGATGATACTGGACATTAACTCACACACAGGCTGTGTTTGTGTAGAGCTGTTTAGGGGTATTTTCCATTTGAGAAACTAGGCAGCATCAACAACACAGTATTATCACTACCACACATACACACCAGTGACTTTGACCCATGCACACACAGCAGTTCACACTTTGAGAGTGGCAGCATTACACCTGCCTGATGCTGACAGGAGATGTAGAGGCTGAGGGGAAAACTCATAAGAGGCAATAAACAAAGTAACTCGATCACGGGGGGAAGCTGCAGATGTCCAGGATTCAATTTGTGGATCATTGAAGGTATGTGGGCGCTAACAGAGGCTCTGGTGGAGGTGGTTTCACTGCCGCCCTCACAGCTGCTCTGGAGGAAACTGAGGTCAGGGAGCAGGTCTCAGTTCTCTGCTGAGAGATCGCTGTGGAGATCAGGTAGTTTGCTGTTCTGCTTCATGATCTAATGCTGTCATGATAAACAGGTGCAGGTTTCCTAGTGTGTCCCTCAGACTGAACATTTTGTTCTGTATTTATAAAGGTTGTTTTTCAGTACCACACAGCAGAAGTCAGATGTCTTCAGTTAAAGTAAAAATTCTGTATTGTTTTGTCTTTTTTTGGACAAACTTTGTTAAGTGAACAATACAACCAGAGCCGTGATCTAAAAGGAGTAAAAAGACGTGTTTCCTTTCAGGTGGACCTAAAGCCCTCTAACCACAGTTTCTCCTGAACCCTATCTCATGTTGACAGATGCACTTACCAAAGTGTTGTTTTCTCAAACATCTCAAATCAATACTAATGCAGCTGAGAGGGTGAATCAAATCAATCACACCCTGTAGGCCTCCATGCTGTTGTGTACATCCCAGTACTTCAAGGGCTTGATTCCTTCTTGTCCTACAGCTGCTTGAAGAGCAAATTCAACAACTTCAAGCTTGTCAGACTATAGCAGAAACTCTGGGCTGGCTGCCAGTGAAGGTGAGGATGTATCTCTGTTGGTGACGGTATCTGCCATGTTGTATCAGAGCGTAAAGGTTTGTCATGGAAAGGAAAACTTACTGCACAAGTCGTTGTTGTTGTACATAAAGAAACAAAGTCGAGCTAAATGACCCTGGAAATGGGAAACTGTGCTGAACACTGCACCAACTAGAGTTTGCAAAACACGGTCCAGAGATGGAGACAATCTGCTTCTCACCTGGTCCTACATACTGAGAGCAGAACAAATGTATAGGGTGAAGCTGCCATGTAGTTACTGATCATATTTCATCCATGAAATCATCAGCATGGAGCCTAACAGCAGTTCTCAACATTACTCATGTCTGTCAGACGGACTCAAGGAGCTTCATCAGCACCTTTGAACATTTTAAACATAATCGTATTCAATGGTGTTTTATAGGAGAAGCAAATATACATTTGTATCCACTTAGTCCACCATTTAACCAACGTTCAGTTTGATCAGTTCAGTTTTACAGCTTAGCTTTTTTTATCCCCATTACTTTTAACTATTTGACCTCTGCTATTTTAACCCTTTCTAGGCTGTTTCCATCGCTGCTTCACCACTTCCTGTTACTATTTTATTTAATCACATTTAGCTAAAAATGAAAAACTCTTATAACTGTTTGTCCACTTTTAGCTAACAGTTTAGACACAAATTCATACTGTAAGCTAACAATTTCAACTTCTAACCACGTTTGTAGCTAATGATTTTCCACAGTATATCGTTCATTTTAGCTGCTGTTTCAACTTTATCCACTATCTTTAGTTAATTCATTTGTGGCAATTTCAACTGTTGTCCATTGTTTTAACTATTTTGGGTTAAAAACCATAGCTAACAGCTAAATCTGTTGGTTTGAAGGTACGACTCTGCCCTGTGGTGGGGCACATCCATCCATTTGAATAAACCAGGATTTGCTCATAGCATCATATTCAACGGCAGCATTTTAAAATAACTTTGAAAAATTTATGTTGAATCACAGCAACAACCTTATTTTTAATTACTTTATTTTTACTCTGTGTGGTATCTGACCTTCGTTCTGTTTTTGTTCATGGTTGCGTTTGTGTTTGCTGAACATCTACATTACTGCTCTGAAACCATTTCCCTTCGGGCTCGGTTTTAATGACCAGAACAACAAAAACATGAATTAATGATCTTTAATGAGAAAGGGTGCTGTCTGTCGTGAGGCACCCTTGCTCAAAATGCAATGTCCTGCACCATGCTGTTATTTTCTACCCCGAGGAGGCTGAAACCATATGCTCCACTGTTTGCAAAGGCAAAAGGAGACTGAACATTTCCACTGACTCTTCAAGGGCACCTCTGAGTTTCTTATTCACTTCACCTGCTGGTTACTGTGTAACTTACCACTGGAGCTACTTGGCTGTCTGAGCTGCACCTCCCCCCATCAGGTCCCAGACTCTCAGGCAAAGACCAGCTGTAACAAACCTCTGTCAGGAAACAGGCGCAGAGCAGGAGCCCAAACGCAGACACAGGTGAGGAATGAGCATAAAGGTTTGTTTGACTCCCTGCCTGTGTTTGACCTGGACTACCTGATAAACAGAGCTATCCAAACCATGAGGCCAAAGTCAAAGAGCAAGCAAGGCCCAAACAAAACAAGACTGTGAACAAAGGCGGGAACCTAAGCTGCAAACATCAACCAACGAGACCGAGGCACATGAGGTTAAATACACTGGGTAACGAGGCACAATGAGAAACAGGTGAAGAAGACAATCAGGAAGCAGGTGAGACGAGACCAGGGCAGGAAGTAAAACTTGGACACACACACACACACACACACACACAAGAGAAAAAACTTAACAAAATAAAACAGAATATGACATGACAAAGAAAATAAAGATATAAACTAAACATAAGCAACAGCACACAACACAAGACACGTGGAAGAAAACCACAGACAAAAGGAAACAACTGAAACTACACAACAAGAAACAAGAGTAAATCCAGAAAAACTAAAAATACAAGACACCATGACAATAAATCCAAACAGCCTAAAATACAAGGAATCATGACACTTCGTCTACAACGGATTTCACTTTGTACTGCACTTCAGGTCAGTGTGTTAGGACACTGTTAACGCCTGTCTGTAGGTTTATAGTCAAATTTAAAGGGACTTTACAGAAAGTATTAGCAACGAATAATGGATTCATATTACACACACTTTAGGAAATATTTTTATTGTCAAGACCTTGCGAAGCTATCAGAGTCACTGCTACAGACTGTTCATGACTCTGTGCTAACATCTGCCATGCTCTTGGCTGTGGTCTTCTGGGGCTGAGGCAGCTCTGAGAGGGACAGGAAGTGACTGAACAAGCTGGTCAGGAGGACCGGCTCAGTCCTGAACTGGTCTCTGGACTCAGTGGAGCAGGTGGGTGAGAGGAGGATGTTCGCCAGGCTGATCCATCATGGACGACACCTGTCACCGCCTGCATCAGACTGTGGGTGGACAGAGCAGCTCCCTCAGTGACAGACTGCTGCACCCCCAGTGTAAGGAGGTCACCACAGGTCATTCATCCCTGCAGCCGTCAGGCTGTTCAACAACAGTCTGACACAACACTGACTTCATCTGAATTTATCCATCTGCTTCCTTTTACCTGCCCACTCCAACTGTCATGTGACCTTTGACATTGTTTCACTGACTTGCATGTACAGCCTTACCACTGCTTCATCTGCAGTGTTATGTATTTATGTGTTTATATTTATACTCCTGTAAGATCAATGTGTACATAGGTTCTTTACATAGTACACAGGTACATAGTTATTTCTTTGTTTGCTCTTGTGTGTTTGGTTTATTTCTACTTCTTATTCTTGCACTTTGTACTTTTTGACAATCCTGCTGTTGTGAAAAACTGTTTCCCCAGAAGGGGATCCATAAAGTACTATCATATCATATCATATCATATCATATCATAGCTTAGCTTAGCTTAGCTTAGCTTATTTTAGCTTAGAGGAACTCCTGGCTAACCCCAAATTCCAAAACATATATGACATACAACAAAACACAACATGCTGCATCATATGAGCTATAGTATAACTGTAAGTATAGTATAACCTGAAGAAATGCCACAGGATGTTATACACAGTTTATTATGCTTTGAGCTATACAGATGCTGTTTTTGGAGACATGATGATGTGATTGTTCAAAGGAGCCTTTTCATCATATTCTGAACTCAGAAACTCAAAGTGAGTGAAACAAGAGGTTTTCTGATAGTTTGTTTAACAAAACCAACCTACGCTAAAGAAACACAAAAGGCTGATGCAAGTTAGGGCGGCGCTTTCTCCAGCACAGTGGGAGGGGCATCGCATATATTTCAAAACATCCTGTTAGTTCATATTGTAAGAGATGGAAACGAGGTTCAGGTCGATGTCCTTCAGCTTTCTCCACTTACAACCACACAGAAAACACATTGTGATGAAAAGGATGATTTCTCTCTTGTTTACACCTGTTGTGAACATCAAAATGAAAGTGTTAAAATATCATCTACCTTCCATATATGGAAGAAACACGAAGCAGAAAGTGTCTTTCTCTGACTCGAAACAGGATGAAATCATTTAGGAAACAACACAGCAGAACAAAGCGATGCCCTGGGGGACACTGCGCTGGACTTTTGTCTTTTGTGTTTAGCTTCTAGATAAATAATGGAACATTTCTGCTCCCACAAAGAAACATTAATATTAAATGAGCAAAAACAAGCTGTTAAATGGGACTGTGCCATGAATTTGATGTGTGCTTCACAGAGTGTGAGCGGGAACAACCTGTGTGGAAACTAAAGCTGAAAGCCAACATCTGAATTCATTGCACTTCATTCACAAATGCAGCCACACAGCAGCTGTTAGCTTCACAACATTCTCACAAATATAGTTTTGGTCGCACTTAAATGATAAATTGTGCATTTATGCAAGGTGCAAATAATGTCCTGTATTTGTGTGACTGAAACATAAACAATAACCTGAACTGAACGAGTTCCAGCTCTTTCTGTTGAAAATAATTTAAGGGCCACATCATCTTGTCTCTCATTATGCAGTGAGTGGGAGGAAAGTTGATTCTCTCAAGGTGAAGCACATCCCATTTATTTGTGTTTTTGTCTACGGCAACTGATCATCAGTGCATTCAGCCTCTGAAGCTGCAGCCGTTTCAATGAATGAAGAAAAGAGTCTGGGAGCAAAAGTACAAGCACATTCACAGTTTTATTTTCATTTGTTTGCTGAGCAGAGTCACCTCCATCTATGCCTCAACAACCTTTGCATGTGTAACTTTGCTGGTCATTAGCATCTGAGGCTAGCCTACTCCATTCCTCAGAAACACAGTGGAAAACTGTACAAAATATCCTGGAAATGTGCACAGTTCATTACATATGTGGTGCACATTGTTGCTTTTAGATAAAAACAATCTCAAAGGATTAGCATCATCACTTCAGTAAAGATGTAATGTATATATTTTGGTGGAAATAGCCAAATAAACTTGTTTTGTATGTGTTTAAAATTCCACCTGAAATGAAAAATATTTTTAATCCTTCTATATCCTCATCGTCAAACCCATCATCTTAATGTTCACTTATTTAACAAAGTTAGACAAAAAATTACAACAATTCTGTTTGTTTTTTATTATTGTTAGTATTATTGTTATAACCTTTATTCAACCAGGAAGATCCCATTCAGATTAAGGAGGTCTTTTCAAGGGAGACCTGACCAAGACCGGCAGCAGCAAATACAAACAGTCACAAAATGACACAGTTAAAATACAAACAAACAAAGATTTTTCAGGCTAATGATGAAAGACCAGTACGTGTAGTGGAGTCAGCCTCTAGTACTTCCAGTTTACAGGATCAAGTGAAAGTATCTTTGGTGGTTTCCACTCTTTCTGCAGCATATTCTCTGATGAAGGTGCAGAACAGACAAACACCTTTTTACCAGATCAGTGCGGGAATATGAAAGCAACAAATCATCCTGTGCAGGGGAAAAGTAAGGAGCAGCCCTCCTCTGTACAGTTACACAACAAAGGTAAGAAGGCCTTATACAGAAAAGTATACCAATGACTGGTAGGCCTCACAGTGGTGTGTCAGTGGTTTACGATGAATGAACCCCAGAGAAGCTTGGTCAACTATGTGGAGACACTGAGCAGAAGCATTCATATATGAAAGATAATATCCATAATGCAACACAGGCAAAACAAAAACAACAAAGTATCTGCAACAAGTCTGTTTTTTAGATTGAAACAACTTATTTGGAAAATAAAAGCTTCTTCACAAGTTTCTTCACATGGGGGTTCAAAGTGAGGGAGTCATCCATCAGGACACCCAGGTGTTTGTACTCCTGAACCATCTCATTTCACTCCCTGGACAGTGGTCACTGAGGGGTCTTCCTGGGTTAGAAAACATCAGTTTGGTGTCGTCTGCACTGAGAACAATTCAAGTCATGAATCCTGGACTGCACTGACGGCTTTCTGCAGGGATTCAACAGCCTGAACCAGAGCTGATCCACAGCAATAAATCATTGTGTCATCGGCATAGAAATGGAAACAAAACCCTGTGGCACCCCCTTGTGGACAGTAACAATATAAGAAGACAGGCAACAGATGCACCTAGTCCTGAGGAAGATGGTGAACGAAGCAACTGATTGCTCCAAGACTCCTCACTGGAGGAGTCTAAGATTTAAAATACTGTGTTCAGCAGTATCAAACACTTTGCACAGATCTATAAACAGTGATGCACAATGTTGTGTCTCATCAAGTGGAACAGAAATGTCATCATCCTCCTTCAATGCAGCTGTGATATGTTGCTTTTTCCTGAAGCTTGATTGGTATTTTGATACCATGGTACTGGACAGTAAAAACCCTTCGGCTTCCTCAGTCACAAGAGCTCAAGAATTTTGTCCAGCAGATAAATTAGACACAGGCCAATAATTGGTTAAAACACTGGGACACTCCTTTCAGTAAAGGGAGAATAGAGCTTTGGAGCGTGACGTCACGCAGCAAAGACTTATGGGACGAAGCGCCATGTTGCCAGGCCAGGCGCTGGTAAACAACAGTGGAGTAGGTTGGGGGGCGCTTCATAAAACAGCTAAAAACACCAGCAATGGTTTGAACCTGTTGTGTCGTTGGTTGCAATGTTAGGTCGCACGATCGGCAGGGTAACAAGCAACATCATCGGGTATCGTTTTATCGTTTTCCAACCTGGAGGCAACATGAGGGAGCCCAAATGTCAGAACTGTCAAAACGAAGACGGCTAGCTTGGATAGCAGCAGTGAGAAGGGTGGACATCCAGTTCTCTTCTGTCACCCCCAAATATCTGAAATTGTAAAAGTTGTTGCCATTGTTGTCTCAGCAAGGCGACGGCATTATTCATCAACTACTGCTGCTAAACAAGCTCGTGGTTAGCTCACGGTTAGCTCGTGGTTAGCTCACGGTTAGCTCACGGTTAGCTCGCGGTTAGCTCAGCAGCATCAATAAAATAAATAACTCCACTCGAAAAAAGGGTTGAACAACTTATTTTTGACACTGATCA
>OOFC01029188.1:0-12571 GCA_900323345.1 Pseudochromis fuscus | reverse complement strand
TATTGACGCGTCAAGAGAAATAGACAAAAGTTAAGTTGGAGAGAATCCGGTCGTTTTTCAAAATAAAACGTCTTTCAGCCTATAACGATCAATACAACAGAATTTATATAAATCATTGATTCTTTCTGCGCGGCCCGGTAACAAATGTCTCACGGACCGGTACCGGGCCCCGTCCTGGAGGTTGGGGACCACTGGTTTAGGACACAAATGCAAAGGATGCATCACATTTTACCCGAGCTAAAAGTAATGATGTGATTTTATTACATCAATCTATATAAATATGCACCTTGTAGATCAGAGCTGTGCTAAGCTAACACTTGCTAAAAGTTGTATACATATATAAAAGCAGTTATTAATACTCTCATCAAGACACTTTTGCTAAATATTACTGAAGTTTGTTGACAGGTAGACGTCTCATTTCACCATTTGTAAGTGTCATAACTGTAAAAACGTTAAAGCATTTGATTCGGCGCAGCAATTACAATCTGCAGAGAAGTTAAATGGTTCGGACTTCATCTTGTTCGCTCCTAAACTCACCGAGGGCTTAGTGGATCTTAGCAGTGAGTAAGTGGCTCCTCAACTGGAAAAACATTGGCTTATAGTTGTAAAGACCTAATGAAGCATTAGTTCACATTGGCTCTACCCCCATTGCGCTCCCCTAGCCTCGCCCAGACGGAGGAAGAAACACAAGGACTGATAGTCCAGGCGTCTAATCCGGGATCTCTCCAACAACCTGTTGCTCCTCAGCGACTCAGCCCGGCCCCTGAAGCTTCCCCTGGGTGGATGTTTCCTCGTCCGCTCCGCTGACGGCTATCTCCCAGAGCAATTGTTGGTAAACACGATTGAACTGCTTACCCCAAAAACAGGTTTCCTCTAACCCCTAATCCAGGCCACAGAGGAGACCCCCCTCTTACCCTTTTGACCCTTTCCTCAGTCCAAACCCCCTCCTCCTCCTCCTCCTCCTCCTCCTTCGTGGTGGTGGTGGTGGTGGTGGCGGTCGATGGGCCGGTGAGATAAGCCTGAGTGGAATTCCCGTCTGGGTGTTCTTGGGAGTGACCTGGGTGGCAGAGGAGCGTCAATGAAAATCACTCAGCACTCCACTCAATAAGGAACCAGTCTGAGTCCACGGCTGCGTTTCACATCAGTCCAGTTTCTCTTTCTATTTGGTCTGGCTCTTTTTCCTTTTTTGGTTTTCAACTTTTACAGTAGCAAGGAGAAATGATTATAGAGGAAACAGTGCTGACTTAGTCGAGCGCCTGTGTGAACTTTTGACAACCTCTAACCCGAGGTAAGACAGCCTTAAAAAGTCTTGTTGTGCATGAATGAGGAATGAGCTTAACGCTGAAAAAGAGCTTGAAACTGGCACCAAGAATGTGATCTAATACAAATCCGATTTCTTAGAATTGTGAAAAAAAATCACGTTCGGGTCGGATTTATTGTATCAGCAGACGTGTTTTCTTACCAGGAATATGTACACTGCTGATCAGTTGGCCAAATTTAGTGGCTAGACACATTAATTCCTGTCACTCTCCTGCGAGCATTGTTCCCAAATGAGATGTTCAACTGCATGCTGGGATCCTGTCGGCCATGTTAACCATGCGTCTAGCACTTCCTTAGAGACCGTGGGTCCATGGTGGAGGGGCCTGTTGTCTGGGAAAGAATGCTAGGGGTCTGGAGTGGCCCGGGTCAGGCAACGGCCTGGCCATTGTGCCCCAGGAGAAGGTAATTAGGAAGTGAAACCTTGACCAGTTGACAGCAGGCTTTGTTCAGGGGCGAGTGGGCCAAGAGAAATGCTTTTGAAAGCTTTTTCACTTTCTTTGCCGAGGCGACCTCAACCCCTTCCTCCAGAAACATGCTGGGGGAGATCATATAAGTTTCTGAGGAAAAATGCATTTGAGGGGGGTTAAGTGGTATTTACTGAAAGAGAAGAAATCTATAGGCAGTGCGTTGTTTGATAAGAGTACCAAAGCAAATATACAGAGTACAGTATCTGTTTACCAGAAGTGTCATGTCTAATCAACATTCAGCTGCAGCTCCAGTATTTATTCCCTTACTTATCATACCACTAATATATATATTACACTTTGCAAGTTCTCCTAATTATGCTAATAATACCCACATCCTGGGCAGAGCAGCAGTCTGTCCAGTTCAGGATCTTCTGCAGAGCTGCAGCTGCACCCGGAGCCGCCAGCCAACCCATAATCAACTCTGCTGTGTACTTTTCCCGTACTGTACACTTGCTCTCCAGCATGAAACTTGTGGAGGAGCCAAACGGCCAGCATCACTGCAGTGAGGGCATCCAAGCACTGGGAGCCCACGCCTGTCCTGTCCCTGTCGACCCCGCCACTCTGCTCCCAGCTCCTAATGTGGCAGGAGAAGTGCGAACAGGGCTTTGGCGAAGTGCAGCAAGAGGAAACTACACACTCCTTGGACAGCTGGTACACAAGCTCCTGCAGAGGATTAACTCCTTACACTTCTGCACACATGGGTTTTTAAGTAATAATAATTCCTGATGTTCCTGATGTTGATAAGCTGTAGCTTCTTCAAACTACCGTATTTTCCAGACTATTGAGCACACCTGTCTATAAGCTGCTATTAAATTTGTTCGAACAGTTTCATGTGGTCCACTCTGACCGGGTCTGATGTGACAATGCTAAATGTATTGGTGGCACGGAGCTTGCTAGCTTGTAAAAAGCCAACAAGCTTCATGCCGTCGATACATGAGAAACACCGGTGTTTAAGTTCAAAGCGTCGGAAAAAAGTAGTGGCTTATAGTCCGGAAAATACGGTAAAGTGTGGGAGTGTGGGAGCATGTGCAACAACCTCAACCAAAAGTTCAAAGTCAGTATGCTAACGCTAGAAAGTGGAACTAGAAAGAAGCTTGAAAGTTGATCAGACACATTTATTATTATCTGTAATAAACAATCCTGCAAAATACACAAAAATAAACCAGAAGCCCAATGGAAAAAGCACGAGGAACAAAGTGGAAGTATCGTGTCTTTAACCTGAAAAGAACCTTGACCACAACAAACAGATTCCTGTGCTGGAGCATTAGCCTCGCAGCGAGTCTATAAAACACCAGAGAGAAGACAAGAGGAATCTACATGTCCTTTGTTATCCTCTTTGTTCTCTGCCTTATTACCGCGAAGCCTTTGAGCAGCGACCCTCAGCCGTTTCATCAGACTTAGTCTCAGGGATTTGTTTCTTCCCCATTGGCTTAAACAAGGTAAATTATATGTGTACATGTTTTCTGAGTGAGTGAATGAATGAATATAAGAAAATACACTAACTACTCTTGAGCTGCCTGATCCAGAAGTAAATCTGACTAAGTAAGTTTATTTTTTGCTCATTTTCACATAAAAAAAAAATGCAAAACAGAGCATCAGATACTTTATTGCTGAATAATAAAGCAAGGATCAAGATGTAAAATTAAAGGATCAACTGTAGTAACTCTGGTGTGGATCCTCAAACACATCCCTCTGTCGTGTTTTGGAAAAAAATACATCACCTACTTGAGGTGGTTATTCTTCACATCACTCAGGTTTTATGAACTTGTTAGGGAAAATCTGCTGCTTTATGGGTGGTTTTTGCACCGCTGTCGTACATTTACTGTGCTTACGTCTCTTTAGAGCAGGTGTCACAAACAGGCTTTTCCAAGTAAATGAAGTCAACTGATTGCTCTTGACTTTCTCCTGGAGACGGCGGTGCTCAGCTGGGACAGGGATCAGTCCTCTGTGACTGCGGTGATTAAAGTTTTTATGTAGTTGACAGAGGAGTTCGAAAATGCCAAAGGACATTTAGATTAATGATGGCATCCTCCAGGCCAGTATTATGTCACTCTGAATGAGGACTGAAGAGACAGAGGGATGACATTTTTACAGGCTCGGTACTTATAAACACACTTGTGTGTATTTGTAAGGAAGGACGTGCCAGATGTACAAAAACACACCAGGAACCACCGCACACACACACACACATGCATGCATACACTTCTCAAGAGCGAGTGTGTTGTAGCTGCTCTCGTATCCCGTAAGTGTGTGTATACATGTGTGTGGTGAGTGCCATAGTTGGCTGGTGGGCCAGTGTTTGATGATGAAGTCATCAGTTTAAGTAAACTCCAGATGGCCAGGCAGAAAGTAAAACAAGTGCCATCTGCTTAGATTCAACTGCTGCTCAACTTCTCCCCTCTCCGTCTCCCCGCCTCCCCTCCTCTCCCTCCCTCTCCCTCTCAGCTGGCACAGCTAAGGACCGAGTACTCAGAACATTAATGCCATTAGTGAAATGTTTCAGAAGAGGCAGCCAAGCACAATGCATTACACTAGCACTACATTACCACCGAGGGCCACGCTCGCTGCTGGCTCGCTCAGTCACAAGGTAAAACACAACCTGTAAATCAACTGGAGGGTTGTGTGTCACCCCACGCTGGCTGTCCAGAGTCAAAGTAAAAATATTCAAAAAATTGTCGAATTTCATATATTTTGCATAGAGTCTGTGAAGAAGAAGAAGAAGAAGAAGAAGTCTTTGCAATTGTCCATGCTGCAAACAGTACAAACGCGCACAACACAGAGCCCCCCTAAACAATCCACACATATATAGGGGCCCTGTAGCGTGTATTGAGGGCGCCACCATTCATCCGGCACACCCGCAGCAGTTGGGTGGGGTTGGTGCCTTACTCCTTCGTAGTGCCCTGGAGGTGGCCTCTCCAGCCACCAGTCCACACTCAGTATTAGGCTGGGACTTGAGCCGGCGACCCTCCAGTTCCCAAACCCCTGAGCCACTGCTGCCCCACATTATACTTTCAGATATTCAAATTTAAAAAAAAAAACATAATGGTGATAAACACTGATCCAGTTCATGTTGATAGAAACACCATCAACACCTGAACTTCAACAGTCAGTATAAAGTTGAAGTGTTCTGCTTCAGATCAGCATCAATCTGCTTGGAAACTTCTGACAGTAAGTTAGATCAAAACATGTTTTATACCCAAATATGGTCAAATAGCAAATGTGACTGAAACTTACAGAACACTGTAAAAGTCTTTGATCTGCAGCGTCTTATTAGTACTGAGAATAAAATGTAATTCTAGGACCAGGGGCTGTAGACTCATGGGTTTGTGGACTCGAAGCCAGGAGTTTGGTATTTGAATCTCGCCATGTTGGTTATTTGGAGCCAGAAGTGACCATATTAGGATATGAAAGGTGGCGCTAGGAGGCCGGTCTGACCCTTGAACCCAAAGTGACGGCCCAATGGATGTGAGTCTCAAGTTCACTGCTGGTCTCATTGGAGATCAGAGCTGTCAATCTAGCTAACCACGCCCCCTAAATATATGAACATTTCTGAATTGAAGTCAATTGGAGCCAGCATCTAGTGGCTGTTGGGAGTATTGCACTTTTTTTTCCTTTTTTACATGTCTGCATTGTCAGTTTTGAGCCCTGGTTGCTTTGTCCATTTCTATATACAGTCTGTGGCCAGGACAGAGATCAGGCAATTATTATTATAATTAAATGTCTCTTCATGAACAGTGAATGCTTCTAATTTACTCAGTGTTTGATAAATAACCAGTTTTTCTTCCAAAGCGACAACAGAGAAGTGGCAGCTGCACTGATGAGTTTTTAACTTTAGTTTCTGCACCTGGTGGAGCAAAGTGCAGTTACATAATTTTTGGGATATTACTGTATTAATACTCATCCTGAGCTGTGGAAGTGTTTCTTTAGTTCAGTAACAACGCTCTTACTTCCTGTTGAGTGTGTTAACAGTGTGTTCATTAGTCTGGCATGAATTAATTTTCATAACAAATGTTTCATAAGTACACACCAGCCCATTCATTTCACAACAGCTGATCCACTTTGTGTTTACATCGTCAGAAGTAAATCCACTACTGTGGCTGGGATATAATCTAATTTAGTTAATGGTGAAATCAGTGACATCATACTTAAATTACAGCACGTTTTCTAATTATAAACCTTGTATTTTCTTGTATTTAGTTGCTCAACACCAACATAAATGTAAATTAAAAAGTACTCATTGCTCAACACACCTCCACACAGAAACACATGTATAAATAGCACCACTGTATTTGTCTCTAGTAAAATTCTAAGAAACTAGTAAACCAGTCAAATTCCTAAAAAATCAAAAATTTGAAGCCTATTACACTAAAAAGGTGGGAAACTTGTGAATTTACTGCTTGTGCTCGACTGGCGTATGCTGTGTGTTATTGCTCGGTGTGATGAATAAGCTCAGGCAGGCTCGTTTCTCTCCTCCCACTGATGCAGAACTTTCAGCGATGCCCTTCATCTGGTTTAACAACATTGGACTCTACACATCGGTTAAGCTGTGTGTCCCAGAAGAAAAACAGGACCAATCTCCTTCACCACTCCGTGCTGTAATTAAGCCCACAGCTGGCAGTTCCCATTACGCCATCAGGGCGAGCAGGCCGACTCGGTCTGTGGCACTACAGGCCCTCCGCCTCACCTCTCTGCCTGCCACCTTTTTTCCCCCTTCTCTCCTCAGCACCTGTACATTGTAAAGAAGCAGTGTGTCGGCCCGAACAGCCCTGCAGCGAACAGTCCGATGGCTTTGAGAGTGTTTGTTGTGAAACACTTTGGTGTAACACATCATCTCCCCCCACCTCCACCTCCACCCGTACATTTTAACAGACCGCTTCAGCCGGGGCCAGGTGGGGAAAATGTCCACACGTGGTTTTGGGTTCAGTAAAATTCACACCAGCCTTTTATATCTGACAGGAAACAACATGGAAATGTGGCATAATGGAGAACAGGCAAGCGGTGCGACAATTGCTGTGGGGGCGACAACACTGAGGGCTACGAAGCAACAAGTTTCATCACATCGGGTCTCCCCCTCCTCCTCCTCCTCCTCCTCCTCCTCTCTCCGTCTCTCACTTCGCCTCCCTCTCACTTCACGGGACAAAAACGTTATGTTCGAGGCAAGAATTTTAATGTTGTGCCGCTTTGAGTTTGCCCACACCACACCAAACGCCGGCCCTGTCCCTGTAGGCTAACTCTCTCCTGGCCAAGATCAGCTGTCTGACCGCAGAGCAGCCTGCTGTAAACACTAGCCAGATTACCACACAGACAACACACACACACACACACACACAACTCGGCAAGAATTATCACGCTGACAAACTTACAAGCAGCCATTGTCAACAAAATAATTTGCTCCCAGCTGCATACCATATTGATTTAGATGGAGGCTGTTAGAAAGATTACAACTGGATCAAATAAAAACACAACATTAGCGTCCAAATCCATTTCAGATTGTGGGAAGTCTTATGTAACACTTAGGAGCAAAGGAAGAAAAAACACAGCCCATTAATGATGTGCATATGATTGGCAATAACTGGCTATTAAATTTCCCTCCCCACCTCCACCCAAAACCACTGCAGGTGCTGCAGCAGCACGATTACAGGCAAAAAACACTGAAAGCTAGAACCAACCAAAACATACCGGACCAGGGTCACCGCTGTTATTGTTCCAAGTGGCGCTGTCAAACATAAAAATGACCATGCATTTTGTTGGTCTGTCTCCCTTTGTTGATGTATGTTTATGTAAGAGTTTCTGTCAAAACATGGAAAAAAAAGATAAATGTGGCTAATTAAAAGAACATTTCTTTGGTAGTTGCTGTAATAGATACCTCATTGTGGGGTCCAGGGGCAAAGCTCCCCTTTAACCAATCACGACCTCTGCTTGCATTGAATTTGACTCTTGCCAAAAAAAAAAAAATAAAGGTACTTTTTTTTTGTCTTGTTTACTGCACACGAGCCATACGCGATCCATATTAAAAGGTCTTTGGTGTGTCACCTCAGATTTGCACAAAGGTGGGACTGAGGTTCACACTCCGAATTAAAAAGCTGAACTGATGGAAACACTGAGTCCCTGTGAGTCATGGCTGTGAAACGAATTGGACCGAGACACTGCAGCATGAGCACACCTGCTGCACCTTCACGCTGCCCGCACAATGTCCTCTGCATGTGTGTGACTCCTGCTCCGCCGTGTCAAAATGCAACATGTTCCAGCTGACTGCAATTAAACGGTAAACTGGAAATACTTACCATTGATTTAGTTGTACATAAATTGGTCGAAATGTGTTCCAGGGAGGAGCCGCTTACCTCACCGCTCACCACCCAGAGCGGACGCACATTTATCTAAGTGGGGGTTTATCAATTAAGCCCCCCCTCCCCCTCCCCCGTCGCCTCACTCTCCTCACCTGCTTCTTGTGTGTTTTCGAGATCATCTGGAAAAACAGCGCACAGAAAATCACAGGCTTCACAATCAATCAAAGAGCGGAGCTGTGAGGCGCTGGGCTAAAAAGGACACAGCCAAGCAAAGAGATTCAGAAAACACAATTTCATAAATTGTTTTTTTTTTTCTCTTCTTTATTATTTGAGTCTGTTAAACATCATAAATCCTCTGGATGGGAGATAGACTGGAGAGCCTCAGCGAGAGATTTATATCCCTTGCCTTTTTCTAATCCAATATCCCCTCCTCTGCAGCCATTCCCAAAATGGTTTGGCTGTGAGGACTCTGTGGAGGCTCTGCTGAGGGGAAGCACACAGTCACACACACACACACACACACACACACATGTTCACACACCCTGAGTGACCAGAGCAACAAGAGGAATGTAGCGAGTTGCGCCACATCCCAGCTGGACTGACAGTGAGCGCTAGCGGTGTCCTCCTTTCCACCGAGGAGGATGAAAGGACATCAACTCGTCTAAGACGCTGAAGGAACGCCTGGAATTAAGAAAAGGGGAAGCTCTCCAACAGGGGCTTGCCTGGGAGACGACCTCGGTTCACTGCTAAAGCAAAGAAGACGGGGGGGAAAAAAAGGGAGAAAGAGAGAGAGGAGAACTTCAAAAACACTCCCCACGCCACACCTGTGATCAATTATGATCTGCAAAATTAGAGAGTTACTAACAAAACCCCGGCCTGTAATAATTCATAATTATCAAAAGGAGCAGCGAGGAGGGAGCTCGCAGGGTTCACGGGGACTTTGGAGGTGGGAGGAGGGGCGTCCGAGTACGTACAATGTCCTCAGTGTGGCGTCCCACCTTAGGCCTCTTTCAACCGAAGGGTCAAACGAATCTAATTGTGATTCGATCATACGCTCACATGTCTGTTGTCAGTGAAAATATTTGCCTTGAGGAACGGCCGTGCGATGAGAGTCGTGTTATTGTGGAACATCGGCGTTAATCTCCAGCCGCCTCCAAAAAAGCTCCCTGAGAACTTCTAAAACAAAACTGCATAGTAAAATAAATAGTGCGGCAATAAACACCTACTCCACCAGTTTCCACTGCGTTGTTTGTGTAGCTGCTAGCTCTCTGATGTAACACGTTTGTAGGTTAATGACATCCATTATCCATTGATCTGAAACAAATGAACACGAGATATTTCGGTCCAAGAATTTTGCCTGTCCCTGCGTGAACCAAGGACGTTTCCCCTCCTGCAGCAACGAAGAGGATGACTCAATAAGGTGAGAATCTCCTCATAGAAGTGACTATAAAATGCCATCTTTTATCTTTATCGCCGGTCTTTACGGTTGTAGGAACAGCTCTTATCTTAACGAGGGATTAAGTGAGATAAATCTGCACGACCCTCCCTGGCTGTTTTTAGCGCAATCGTAAAGACGAAGCTGTTGCAAAGTCTAAAACATAAGATACTTTACACAGAGCAGTGAGGCGGGAAGAGATGCTATCAGTGTGAAGTACGATGCTTCAAAACTGCTTATCGCCGCCACCGCTGCTAAACCTGTCAGAGAATCACAACAGTGGGAATCAGACATGGTCTCACACCCGTGGACACTTCTGAGAGGAGGTGGGGTGGAAGTTTGAAGAGGAGGAGGAGGAGGAGGAAGGTGGGGGTGAAGGCAAAATGAAATCCCTTTCCAAACAATTCCCTTGCCAGTGAATATCCCAGAGAATACACTCTCCCTGAAAGAAAATAAATGAAATCTCCTGTTTGGGTTAGATCGCTGAGAAAAAAACAAAGACAATTTGCCGAAACTGCTCAATATGCAGCGTGTTAGCGGCGGAGTGAATTGGAGGAAAAATGTGAAATGCGAGCCAAAGTGGACAAAGATAATTGCCGTGAGCCGGTAGTTCACAGCGCTATCCTTAAAATAAAATTTCAACAAAGGATCACTGTTTAGGTGCTGGGTCTTATCGGCGTGGTCAAGATCAAGGAGCCTCTTATCTCAGATGCACGCTGCAGATTGTGTCGTATTACATGATGCAGAAATTTCAGCAGAGAAATTCAAACTGTCCACGTGAAGCTTTTGGGAACCTGAGGCAAGATTCTCATTTATTTCTGTTCAACACAAAGTTTTCTCAGCTGCAGGTATCTGCACTTGTCTCTCGTGTTACAGTGTCCACTGTAATAAATCATACTTCAGTGCTTCAGTTTCATTTTAAACATTGCATAACGCTGTGAAAACATCTGTGTGGGCTAATAAATTGTTAAACATTTACACTGGAAATCTAAAGTTGGGCTTTTCAGAACTTTTGTGTTAACACAATCGCTAACAATCTAAAGTCACTGATGTAGTGGATTTTGCAAGAGGGTATAACGACAGAATTATTAAATAAACCAAAGTGAGTGTGAGCTGCAGTGCTGAGCGTCCTCCAGGCCACAGAGGCTGTTGATGGGACTCACTTCAGAGAGGGTTGGATTGTTTAATAAGCTGAGAATTAAGACTGTGGCTACAATAGTTTTACAGTTTGAAAATGGCTATTTACTAAACCCCTCCCCCTGAGCAGTCATTGTCCAATCAGAGCCCAGCAGCTGTGTTTTGTTTCTATTTAAAGCTGCAAATGTTAGCATTAGCTTACTACTGAGAATATGACTTTCTTCTAAACAAAGTAGAGAAGTTTGGTGTGATTGATCATGCTTATGATTATCAATAATGATAATTATCATTATATGTGTACGTATGTGTGTGTGTACCGTATTGTCCGGACTATAAGCCGCTACTTTTTTCCGACGCTTTGAACTTAAACACCGGTGTTTCTCATGTATCGGCGACACAAAGCTCGTTAGCTTTTTACAAGCTAGCAAGCTATACGTATATGTATGTAATGTGTGTATATGTATGTGTAACCTCCTGAGACCCGAGCTTTTCTTTGCCATGCATTTTTAATTTCTCCGAGCTTTTTGGGATTCTTAAGTCCCGATAAGTCGAAAAACTAAGCATCGTCTTTGAACAGAGAGTAGTAATAGTAGTAGTAATAACAGATTAATTGATGTATTGTGCTTTTGCTACCTCTAGAAGGAAGAATAGAGGTGTCCACGAACTAAGATAATAGGATTAGATATAGTGTCCACAAACGAGGACGACTGCTTGTTGTTAAGAAACATGAAGTATACACTGTAGAAAATCTAAAATGTAATGTCTACATATATAGATACAGGGTCTCAAGAGGGTATATGTGTAAGTATATACCGTATTTTCTGGACTATTGAGCGCACCTGTCTATAAACCACTATTGAATTTATTCAAACAGTTTCATGTGGTCCACTCTGACCAGGTCTGATGTGACAACGCTAAATGTATCGGCGGCACGTCACCTGCTAGCTTGTAAAAAGCCAACGAGCTTCGTGCTGCCGATACATGAGAAACACTGGTGTTTAAGTTCAAAGCATCGGAAAAAAGTAGCGGCTTATAGTCCAGAAAATACGGTATGTAGGTGTTTGTTTTGTAATGTATATCTGTGATGTATATGTGTATATATAAGGGTTATGTATGTACATGATCTATTTTTGTTGTATTATTTTATTCTATTTATGTTTCAAAGGAAGAGAAAGAAAAAAAACAAAATTTGTGATGTAAGTTAAATGTGAAACATAAATTACAAATTAAAACATATTATCATTTAATTGTAGCATCCTCATGGATCAGCTGTGAGGATGCTGACTTTTTATGTTTTTACTTTTTACATTTGTTTTTTCCTTCAGCCTTTTAGCCCGATGTTGCAGCCATCAAGTGCAAAAGTTTTCTCTTTAAAAACATTGGCCTCATTTTTTAGACTCTGTTGTTTGGTCCATACAGTCTGATGCCAGGACAAAGATCAGCCACATCTTCTGTATACAGTCTATGGGTAGAATTGAACCAACAGCTTGAAAAAATCCCAGTGAAATAACATTTCATGTGTCCTTTGAATCCACATGAAGGCCTCCATCCTCCATCCTCCAGCCTCATCGGGCTCCACAGTCTGAGAACCACCGCTGTCACATTCACTAAACTCCATTTTCTAAAATCTTGATTAAGTTCAACCAACCTTTTTAACTTTAATTTACTTATATTATGCAAAGACGCTGCCCGAACACTTCGCCTGCAGGGCTGCCGGGGTGAGGTCCGCGGTGGACCCGGTTAGCAGGAGGCCCAATCTGTCTCCTGAAAAAAGCTTGGGCGCTAGCATGCATCTCATTAAGTTAACAGCTTGCTGTCAGCACGGAGACAGGAACCCAGACTGTTGTGTCATGATGAATGCTCTCGTAAGCACCGCATGTCCTGGATGGTGGTTAACCTGTGGTATTCAGATGGAGGGGAGGGGG